>VWZT01002923.1:1641805-1669027 GCA_013397055.1 Pachycephala philippinensis
TTTGCAATTTTTTTTTTTTTTTTTTTTGATCCCACACCTGCACTTTTCTCTTAATCTTTAAATTGTGTTTTGAATGCTGGCATAATTAGATCAGTAGCTACCAGGTGAGGAAAGTTGAAACATCCATTTAATCAAGCTGAAAAAACCCTGNGCATTTTGTTTTTTGATGGTAGGAAAAACAGAAGTTTTTATTCTCATTTTTTGTGTACAGACATATTTCTTGTCTGTTGTTTTATATAACATCTATAGGCCCACTTTCAGAAACTTATAAGCACTATCCCAAAGAGCACTAGTTGGATTATTAAAATTAATAATCTACAATTTGAAGTCTTTTAAGATAGGTTTTGTTTCCCTCTGACCTCACTTGTATGTTAAGGAAGTAAAGTTTCTGAAAGTTATTCTTAGTTAAGAGTAAACAAACAACCAAGTGAACACACTGCAGGCAATCTGGTGCAATTAATATGAGAGCTGTCAGGGGGGTATATTATAATAAGATGAACTGACAATGCTGTTCAAAGGCTGAACCTAAAGTTTCTGCTCCAAGGAGAAAATTGTATTTATGCTAATTATAACTTGCTTTTCAATGACAGGCTTCTCTTATGAGAGATAAATTTATTTTGTTTTGTGAGTAGATGAGGAAAAAAAACCTATTCCTTTCCTTGAAGGAACTGGCTTAGAACTTTAAATTACAATGGCTGAAACATTAGGGAAAAATAGAAAGCTCACAACAAACACCAAACAGCTGCTTCTGCTGTATATTTAATATGTGCAGCTCTATTAGGTTGGTTTATTAATCCATCTGCAGGTATCCTGCAACAGGGGCCAGATGGCTCAGGAGATGAATAACAGCACAAAAAGGTTTGCAAGTAGCAATCTACTGCAGGTCAGAAATATCCAAATGATGTTGCCTTCAGGTGTCTGTTCAGTCACCAGCAGGGGTGACTCTGGAGGGACGGTCTCACTCCTGTGCCTCGTCTGGTACCACCGAAACTGCTCCTAGAATTTCTCCCATCTGAAAAGAAAAACAAAGCACTAGAAATGGTGGCAGGCAATCAGGCAAGTGCTGCCTACACGTCGGTGATGATGCTCCCTGGTAGGGTGCTGCAGGATGTTTTATTTTGGGATAAAGCTCAGCAGGTGACTCCACAGGTGGCAGTGGAGCACAGCTGTCTCCTGGGCTCTGAAACGTGCACACAGCAGGATTACAAAAAGTGGCATCAAGTTCTGTGCTGCAAACCTGCCAAGAGATTGCATGTTTTGTATACACTGTAATACACAGGTTTGGGCACACAGTAATATAATAGACTCCATTTTTAAACTTACGTGATCGAGTCTGGTCTTGAATTGTAAATTGAAATGCATTCTTTTAGCTGGGTTTTCTGAAAACGTAGGCAACAAATATTAGGAAAAAGTTAGTGCCAGGTTTTTTGCCTGCTTCTCTGCATTTATCTTCTAAAAGTTTAGAAGTGGTTTGCTGTTTTGAATTTATGATTATGGAAACTGGTATTATTAGGTAATAGGTAAAAAAAAGAGAAGACATGGTACCACAATATTAATAAAGCTGGTGTAAAATCAGTTATACAGATGCAATACAAACATGATCCTGCTTTCTCTATTTGATGGGACTATAAAGAGTCATGGTAAGATTCATCATGTGACCAAACCTGCAAAAACTCACGTTTCATGGTCAGAGCATGCTGCAGGTGTATTTCTCCAGACACCCTACCTGTGTGTGGATATTTCCTTGTCACTCAGAGTAATATGACACAGTCATAATGCAATATATGAATTGTATCAGATCCCTCGTGTTGGTTCTGGTTTCAGACATCAAAAATAAAATAAATTTGTCCTGCCTCTTGGGCCCCAGGAAGGCAACCGTTTGCCTTTAATCCTTTGAACTGCTTTTGGAATTAAGGGAGTGACACTACGTGGATTGTAGGCTTGCACTTGGAGGCCTGTTCTGATGTCAGCTAGGCCAGGCGTACTACATAACTCAGAGGACAAATTATGCATATGTGTGTAAAGGGATTAACTACAGGATGAATACAGACTGGGAATGACTTTGCACCCAGATGAAGGGGGATGCTGCCTGACACTGGCCTGTTTTGAGTCTGGAGGTGAGCTTAGAAGAGCTGTTGAGGGTGGTCTAGGGAGGTATCCATGACACCAAGATAAGTGGTTCTCTGATACCTCTGTCTCTTGTAACACTCTGAGGGTATTTGTACCTTGCATCTCACTTTGTAATAAGTCACTCTGATGATTATTTAGTACAACCATGTCCTGTTGCTGTACTTCAAATTCAAATAATCTCTTGGTCTCCTTGCTTTTCAGGGCATCAGTTGAAACTTAAATCCCTCATCCCCAAATGCTAATGGATATGGCTGCCAAAATAAACAGAGTCCCTTAAAATTAACTGTTATTTTGGGATTTATTTCATACTGGTTCTTTGTGTGTTTGTTGGGGGTTTTTTTAATTATTATTTGTTTGTTAGGCTCTTCCTCGTGCTTTGTTGTTGCTAGTCTGGTAGATTATACCAAAGATAGAAAATCCTGAGATTTCAAATAGAAGCAGAGTCAGAGCCACAGCTCACATTCTTGCGAATGATTCTGCTGAGGCACATCAGCTTTGTGTCCATGTGTCATATACATTAGTGAAGTCAATGATGTTAAAATGCAGAAATAAAGGCCAGATATTTAAGTGGTTTAAATAGATTCAACTTCATAGCTTCCCTGAACCCACAGCAGTTTGCATTTGGTGAGGATTTGACTCAGTATAATAAGTCCAAATATCTATAAAAATAAAGCCTGTAGAAACAATAAAAAATTAAGACCCGTGTTGCATAATTAATTGTAAATCTTAATTCTTCAATGAAATAAGATAATTTGACATTAAAATACAACTTTAATACTGTGGATGAAAAGGATGGTTATTAATATGTTTGCTAATATGACCAGACAGTACGAACTATTGAGTGAAACGTGAGCTGAAGGACTTGGGGGTGTAAAAGCAGTTAGTGTTGAAGTCCAGAATTACATCCTGTATGCATTCAGGTGGAAGAATCAGATTTGAGGTGTTAAATCTGAACACAAGAAGAATTTGTTTCTACTATCTAGTGACTTCTAGTGACTTGATCTGCTCTAGCAGATAAGTAATTACTATATGTAAAAACAACCCCCCCTATTTTATTTATTTAGCATGCTTTCAGGCTGTCATCTACCTTAGATAAAATAAGAGAAAGTAGCGCAAGAAAATTCTTGGCTAATATTGAGTATATTTGCTTTTACAAGGCAAGAATCTAATCAAATGCTTTACTAGCAGCCCCATAAATACAATTTCATAAATCAAAAATTAATTCATTTTATAATAGCTGCATCTATCCTTCATTCACCCTCGGTGTCCTACCTATAGGGAGCTCTGAAGCTGCCTGTTTGGTGTTCCCTGAATGGCTGCAGATGGTCACTCTTTTCTCATCTGTTAGCTCCTTTAGTTTCCATTGAGTGCTTTTTTATGGAGACTCTATTATGTCCTTTAACTTCCCCACTCTCTTGGAACTACTTATCTTCATCACACATCTCTTTCAATCTGTCCCAGAATTCACTCTTGCTTTTTGCTGTGTATCTCCTCATGTTCACGCATGGGTAATACTTCATTCTTCCAATCATGTGTTACTCAGTCACTTTTAATGCATGGGAATAAAAAAGGCTTTTCACGGTGCCTGCTGTCAAGTGCATTTAAGGGACTGTATTCATGGCAGAGAGTAAAAACTATGGCTGGGGGCAATTAAATGCACTAGTGAAGCAGAGGAGTTTCCTGACTGCAGGGTCCACATGAGCATAATCCATCCAAGAGCTCAGAAAGTCTTATCCTTCACTGAGGCCACGGGGAGCTGAAAGTCTCTGAATGCTTTGCAGGAGCACATAATGAAATTTATGGAGAAGCCAAAGAATATCTCATAAGGATGACTTTATGAAACGTTACTCTTGCCTTGTAGGGGCCCACAGGTTTTATGATGCTGCCTTGTTCAAGGCAACACCATTGTCAACATAGTAAGAGCCTTGGCAGCACATCAGTTACGAGATAAAAATGGAAAATGCTCCAGTGAGACCCAGATTTTGCTGGTTTCTCTGATGCTGTGCTACAGCAGTGTCCCTGCTCTGCTTTTCAGTGATGAATAAAAGCAAACACCACATAACCATGGCAGTAGGAGTGTTATAAATGTACACAGCTGTGCTAATAATCCTCCACCTTTTTTTAGTACATGGGTTGAGGTGGTTTGTTGTGCAAATAGCTGGAATAGCATCTCAAAGTATGATTCTCTAGTCTGAATTTGTTAATAAGCTAATTGGTGTGCATATTAAAAAAGATTCTTAAGGTATTTAAACATGTACAATAGAAGATTTTCAATCTTTTATCTACTTGGCTGCAATAAAGAAAATCAATTAAATGAAAAAATGCCATCTACTAGGGATTAGTGCTTGCAGAGAGATTTCATTGCAGTAAAGATTTTTCAAGAAGAAAAGCTTAAACTGGTCGATTGGGGAGTTTTGTTTTGGTTTTTGTTTTTTTGGGGTTTTTTTTTTGTTTGTTTGTTGTTGTTTTGTTTTGTTTTGTTTTGTTTGGGTTTTTTGTACTTAACTGACTTACATATTTTCAGATGTGTTTCAGTTAATTTAAGTGTTCCACTTGTGTGTTCCTCTCCCCATCTACTTCTATGTTCACCAAACAAAAAATTCATGTGCTAAGCCAGAAGAATATTTTAATCCTTTAAATTACATTGAAATCTTGAAAATGTAGAGAAGCAAACATAAGAGAGGTTTCAAGGATATGCAGCATGCTTCTAGTAAGTGTGGATCGAGTGCAATAGAACTGTTTCAAAATTAATTAGCTCCAAAATAGTAAAATCCTGCTCTATTTTCCTTCCAAAAAACTTGCTTAGATTATTTCATGTGAATGAAATTAATCTGGAACACCAGCTTCATCCAAAAATCGTGCTGTTATGCTTTCTTCATCCACATCTCTCAATTTGCCTTGCTGACCAACACTGGGCAGATTTAGTGTCCAGTGCATTTCTGTACTCAAAATGTTGAATCTCATGATACACTCAATATCCAAAGGTGCTGTGCCACTGTATTTCTTCTGGTGGTCAGAACAATCATTTCTAACATAATTAATTCCTCAATTCCCACTCACCTGGCCATCCACACCAATGAGAAAGGTGTCCCACATTCGTATCCTCTCCTGCATATGGGGAGAGTTCAGACCTGTTGTGCACAGATACAGATTTTAGAGCTGCCTCCTGACTTAGGCACTGGGTGAGTTTGATCTCTAACTGCAAAAATTGTTAGTTGCTACTTACTTCAAAATGAGGTTGGATTAATCATGCCAACCAAAAAGTTGCATTTCTAAGAGATGGTGCCATGCCTCATTGATTCCTATTCAGTGCAGCTTACGTATGTAATGTTCAGATCAGAATTATACTAGGGGAAAGAATAGTGAAACATCATGATTGTATTGAGGTGGAACAATTACAATACAACTAACTACACTGCTTAAATATTAATTTTTATGAAAGACATTCATTATGCTCTTCATCTGGTAAGTTGCTCTCACTTAGGACTCATTCCAGTGTTCAATCTCTGATAGAACATTGGAAAAAAATCATAAAATATTTAAATGCTCTCATTAAGTTTTGGGCAGCTTGTATTGACAGTGAATCCCACACTTCATTTACAATCAAGCTTACAATTGCCACTTAGACATAGCTGCAGCTCCTCTGAGTCTTTGGTACTAAGAGTTAAAATGAAACTTGCTGTGAAAGAACAAACTGAAAACTAAAAGGTCCTTGACTAGCCTACGATTTTTGAGACCAGCACTGAAACCTTATCTTAATTTATAGGGCAGATAACAACAGCTAGACGAACTGTATGACATCTAGCATTGCATACAAGAGCATCCAGCATAATATGTAACACCAGATAAAAATGGCATGAAATGGGATCCCTGTACGTTACAGCATTTTAATCTCTTATCTTGTGCTTTGTTCTATCTCGTTCAGTGCAGCTTCTGCCAATTCGTAATAAAAAACCAACAGGTACACCTGTAATTTCATGCACTTATTAAACCACCTATTGTTGAATGTGTGCCTGTCTTAAGACTGAATTGCAGTGCTAGCAGTGTTTTTGCTATGTAGCTGTCTTAGACATCCACCTCCCTGGCAAAAAAGGTTTCATTTGGCAGGGAGAGTCTCAGAGATACCTTGATCACTTTCGTCTTTGTGCTGAAATCTTCTCTGTAAGAACAACACATTATTTGAAGACAAACTGAAAAAGATATGTGTATATTACTGGACAGAGGCCAGCCACAGCAACTCTGAGGCAGCCTTTCAGACAACTTTTTCAAAACTGAATTCCTTTCTGAATATTTTGAGGGAGGTTGAGTTTTTCTAGCTACATCTGCCCCTGCATTCTCTGTAAAGTCTTCCAGGAATATTCTAAATGCAGGGGACAAACATGATTGCCAGCCACCTTAGAGATGCATCCTTGGGCCATGTCTAATAGCTTAAAGCACAGACAGTGATTATCAACACTTCTGTGCTTTCATAACGAGAAAAAAAGTTTTAAATTACTATAACTTGTATAATGACTTTGACTTCAGCCTTCTCTGCCCTCCTTCTGCACGCCACACATCCTGGAATATAGGTTTTTCAGGGTGAGGCGTATTTTCACCAGTATTTGCCTAATGCTTTGGCCAACAGTGTCTTATTGTCCTAAAGGTCTAGGTATGGCTATAATGTAAAAATGAATAATAATTTAAGCCTCTGAGAAGGTAAGAAGTTGTTTTCCCCTTCCTAAGGTAACAAGAGCAAGGAATGGTCACAGCTGCTTTAGCTGTATGAACTAGTTATGTGCAGTCAGATAAATGGAGATGAAGGAGCCACTTGGGTTTTAGTGGCCATAGGGAATTTAGTCATAGAAAAAACTCCATTGATTGAAGCTTTCTATTCAGAATTTCTCAGTGATGCTTCACTACCCATCTTAACATATGTAAACTTAAAATCCTCTCTATCATGAACAAATTGACAGTCAGGGAAAGGATACTTATTCTGTAATGATGGAAATGCCCAGGGAAGTTTCCGGGAGTACCAAAGGCAACATGGTGTCAGACCCTTTCTGGAGCTCGAAAGAACTATGGCAATACAAATAACAGGAATACTCTGCTGGGAACTTCACTGTGAGGTGATACTGACAGAGCATTTCCCAGAAAAAGCTGTTGCAGATAACCTTGCATCATGGAAGATAAGCATAGTAAAATATGATGGGAGCCCAGTATCTGAAATACCTATAGCAGGACCAGATGCTGGAGCAATGCCTTCATTTTTGAATCATGCTGTCCACTGAAACTGAAACATGGCAGATTCTCTGGAAGGGAGGAAGGGTCAGCACAGAGGTGATGGAACATTAGATTATTGGACATTTGCACTGGAGTGTGGTGAACAAATGTAACTCATTAGTTTGTCCCAAAACAGAGCGTTGCTTTTATCCTTTCACAGATTTATTGTCAGATGCTTTTATAAGCTGCCCTTGTGAATTTTTTTCTCCTCCACTAAGGCTTTTCTCTTTCTTTATACTCATCACTTATAAATGGGAGTGCATTGCTTATTAAGAGGACCTTACATGCTAATTAGTTAACCCCCAAATTCTAGATTCATGAACCTGATATCATTTTAACAGGGAATCTTAGTTGTTTTTACCCAGCCTTTGTGGCAACTGCATCTAACAAAATGGTTATAATAATAAAGCATTCCCTGCTTGACGCTTTTGCAACATTGACTTGTTCAGTAGCAATCATGAAGGATTATTCAAAGCACAGACCAATGGGCAGCATCAAGAACAGTGCCTTCACAAATGCAGGGTAATCAATGATGTCTGTTTTCTGAACAAGAATATTTTCAGTTGTACTGCAGACAGAATTCCCTCTGGTTGAATAAGCTGCCGAAGTGGAAAATTTTATTTAACAGCATTTGGTAAGAGCCTTGCAAGTCTCCAGTGAGTCATTAGGAGTGCTACAAAGAGTCCACTTTAGCTGAGAGTTGATTTTTGAGTCCTTCCTGGGTGAATACTGTTGTGAGAGGTTGCAGTAACCCTGCCGTGTTCTCTAACACCCTTCCTGCCCATCCACACAAAGCAGCAATGTGAATCTCGGCCAAGGACTCCTGGGTAAAATTGCCCAGCTTTCTAAAATTCACCAGCTATGTCTAAAAACTAAAAGACCAGGATATTTAAATATGACAGAATTTGGGTTTATTCTGTTAAAGCAGTGTTTATCAGAAACCCCTAGACCTCACTGATTATCTGCAAGATCAAATGTTTCAGCCAGACCAAACATGGTTTAGTAAGGGCCATGTTGACCAGTGATCAGGAAGCTACTGAGGGCTAGTATCAATTTTACTTGTGTTTCTTCATTTATCTCTCCAGGACCATGAGCATTACACACATACATCAAGAGCAAAAGGTTGCTGGATGATGTCCTCTCATTGCTTCACTGAGGTATGTCCAAACATGTCAGCTATTACCAGAAGATGCCAACTGATCAAACTTGGCCTCACCCAGCCCAAACACATGCAGAGGACAAGCATTTTCTTTGGAAATGGGCAACTAATTCTCAAGTTCTCCTACTACTTCATAGAGCATAAGCTTTCAAGGCCAGACTCCTGTGAATGGCTGAGAAGGAAGCAGGTCTCTCCTTTCGGGGACCTCCCACCCTGCATAAAGTAGCTGTTATTTGTCTCCCTTGGTGCAAACTTTTGCTGATCCAAACCACTGCCTGAACTTACTGAAGTTCTGGGCAGTCCGTCCTTCTCTCTGATTCTTCTTTCAATCGTATTTGAGGGGCAGAGGGAGAAAAAGAAGATATTACTGTGAATATTATGATTGTACCTTGACACTGGAGGTGAGAAAATATATAATAAAGTACAGGTGGGAAGGGAAAACAGTTTCTGAGAAACTGTATTTCCAGTAGGAATTTCACTTGGTTGTCTGGGTGAATTAATATATACACTTTCTGGTCAAATTAGAAATCTATGGCTAACCTGTTGCTAACACTTTTATAACATTTGTGGAGATACAACGTCATTGAAGAGACGAGCAAAGGCATCCTACAGCTTTTACATCAACTCAACTTGATGGCCCCTCTCTGGGTCCAGCTGTAGCCTGGCACAGGAAGAGAGAGCAGCAAGACAACTCTGTCCTTTCTTCTCTTCCCTCAATGTCAGACTCTGCATTAGCTGACACGGGCTGGGGCCAGAGCCCCCAGCCTGAGCTCCCCCGAGACAACACTGCACTCACACCAGCCCCCAGGGCCAGAAGACAAATGAGAGCACCTCAGGAGGAACCTGGCTGAGTAATAGCAGAGCCAGCTGGAAAGGTTAAAGGCCACCAACCATTTGCACTGCAGTAGGTTAACATCCCTGGTCTCCCGTACAGCACAGCCACCAAAAAAAGCAAAACTTGTGACTTTCAGCCTATTATTTTGAGCTGCCAGACTGCTTTAGCTGAAACAGAGCAGGCAAAGTCAATTCAAAGTGTTATAAACTGTTTGTCTGCACTGAAGCCATCCGGACAGCATGCTCTCCTCTCCTGATGGGATACCCGAGCTAGCTCTCGGAGCTAGTTCAGCTACTGCGAGTAATAGAACCAGACTAGCGTGGCACTCTGCCCAGACTAATTTATCTGTCTTTCTGAGGGCAGGAAGTCTGACAGGTCTGCTTTATTCAGTGCCTTAGTTGTCACTAATGAGCACTGTGTAACCAGAGCCTCTGAAGAGCACAGTAATCAATTTAAAACAGCTCTTGCAAGAACTCCTTGAAGTTGAGTTCTCAGCCCTGTTAATGATGCCAGATGAGAGTCCATCTATGTAGACTGGCTGTCTAGAGCAAGCTTGCCCGAACACTACAGAAGCACAACACGAGGCAGAAGCCAGGTCTCTGTGCCTGGAAGCAGACACACCAGCTTCTGGTCTGAAATACCAGGGCTGGCCCACCTGTACACCTACTAAAAACCAAAGCTAAAACATCAAGGACTTGAGAGAGTGCTCAACTTCTGCTTGAAAAATCCCACCCGCTGTCTGTAATGACCCTGTTTCAGCTATTACTGCATTTTAAATTCCTCAGCGTGCTGTTAAGTCAAGCCATCAGTGAGAGGGCAGCAGAGATGTTAAGCCTCATGGTCTGGCCCTGGCACTTTGTTTTGATATTTTTATCAGTTTTTCACTTCTTTTGTCTGTTTAATCTATTTTATTTTCCAAAGCCATCATCTGTCTACCAACTTTATTTTCTTTCCAGGCATTATTACTTTTTTTTTTTATTTCAAGGTGTTCTTGACAGGTATGATGCAGGCAAACTGATATCTAATGCAATAATAAATCAGCTACAGCTGAATCCCAGTTTCCTGATATAATCATATTGGAAGAAAGTATTGTGTTATACACATGAGACCCTAATGAAGTCAACACAGCTCCTCATGTGTAAAACCAGCAGAATTTGATCCACTGAGTTCAGCTGGATCTGGCAGCTCTCCAGATTTTCTGAGCTGAACTATTCTAGTTTCAGACTTCACAGTTGCCAGTAGGAGCCAGTATCATTCAACATCAGAACAGAACTTCCCAGAGATAGTTGTCTCTAGAGGCGAATAAAATAACATAACCTCGAGACATATAATATCAACGTCTGTATTTACATTTATTGCTTGAGGGGATATTAGTTTACTATGCATTATATTGTAACACTCAAAATAGTATTTATCATAGCCTGAACCAGTTCTTTGCTCAGAGCCATTTGTAAAAGTCAATGAAAGCATGAATTAATCTCCTAACTCTATTCTAATGGTTCAGAAACCTCTGTCTTCTTTCCTGAGCTCTTTCCTCTAAACTGCAATTTCAGTTTGTGCTGCTCACCCCACGTTTTTTCCAGTTTTCATATTAAACTCAGAAAGAACAAATTGGATTATCTAATCTTCCTCTTCAAACTCTGCTATGCCCTTTCCAGAAGATGGTGACTCATAACTCTCTCCTTCCTTTCATATTCTTTTCCAATCTGGCATCTCCATGCATGGCATCCAGGCTATGTCTGCTTCAGAGGAGGGTTTGAGATTTTTTTGTCCCTAAATCATAAAAGCGACTCTAAGACAAGAAGTTTTTTGCTTCTCTAAATACTTAAATAGCTCATCTGCTCTGATCACATCTCAAGTGCTACAATTTTCTATGATGCCACAAAAATTTTTAGTCTGTTAAAGTGATATGATTTTTGTAATAATTTTGGCTATGCATTCTTTGCAGATTCCTACCCGTTCATATTATTTGTACATGGTATCTTCAAATTTATTTTGACTCAATTCAATAGGATAGAGTGATAGACCCATACAGTCCCTAGCCTGAAGGTTTTCTAATAACAAGGATGTACAAGCACTGCACAAGTATAAATTACAATGTCAACAGTATCTTTAATTTATATAGAAGGAATAGCAACTATCATTTCAGTGGCTTTTTTACTGCATACATATTCTCATGCTTGCCCCTGCTAAAATAGGTATTGAGAATGTGGAGCTTCTGAATAGTGTGAGATACTGGAAATAAAGAAAATTATTTTAAAACAAACAAGCAAACAAAACCCAAGCAAAGAACAATCCATATACTAAGACATAAGCAAAAGCAATGAGAAATAAATTGCTAGGGATGTTAAATGCTTCCACTATTTTCTTCCACATTTTCACACTACTTGAATGGATGAAACCAAAGAAAATGCCACTACGGTTAGATATTTTGTCCTGTAACATGCCAGAGAATGTGGGAAAGTGGTTTTGTCCAAGATATATATTGAGTCCTGATTATACAGTAAATCCAACACTAGTAGAAGATGGAAAAGTGCATCAGCACTACTCCTACTTGCTGAAACACACGTGGGCTCACTACTTCAAAGTGTGTAACCCACCAGCTCTGAAGGACATGCCACCAGAGAGCTGCTTTTAGAACTAATCCCCTGGCCTTGGAGAAGAACATACCAACACATACTTTATTTTGTAGGTCTTTCTCAGAATCCTTTTCCTGCCAATATGTAAATCAGATGCTAATCAAGAGGTGTGCAGGGAAAACATCTTCTGACACGTTGGCGCACGGCATTTTCAAGCAATACACAGCACATTTATCATAATGTTAATGTGAGATCCCAGAGGCAGCACTGCCTTTAAGGCATACTTGAGCATGCCAAAGTTTTCCCTTTCCTAGGAGGCAAAATAGAAGATAGATTTTTCATTCATGAGAATGTGAAGATTCCCTGAGTTATGCACAGCAGTCAGAAACCCAAAAATAAAATAATATTTTGCATTTGTGCAGAGATGTTTTTTCCTTTTCAAAACATGAGCAGTTTACTATCCACATTATTTTCCCCCTTTTAGAGATGGCATAACTGAGGCAGAGTTTAATGCACCATTTTTTCAATAATGCTGGCCAACATTTTGGCTGCTAGTGGTGTTAAACACCAATAGTTTCCTTGTTTTTTCCTTTTGTAACTTTTACACCTGAAAAGAAGATTAACTAGATAAAGCAAACAAAGAACACTAAATCAGAGAGAACTCCTAAAGTGTTTGCCCAAGCCACTTGCTCAAGGTCACACAGCAAGTCAGTGCAAGGGCTGGGAAAATATTCATGACTCCTATTTCTCGGCTCATTCCAACCCTCAGGTCAGATATTACTCCAAAAGCTTAAAAGATGTTCCAAATGTCGTATGAATTTTCTTCAAGAAGGGATGCAAATCTGAAAGATGTGGCTTATGGTAAGGAACAGCTTTTTCCTGTGAGGTTTAGGTGGTGAGGTTTAGCTATATTCCTATATCAGTAAATGTTCTCACACTTTCAGGTATCCCAAGTTTAATTTGAAAATATAATTGATAATGACTTAGCCTGTATCTCCTTGTGCTTCTTCTTCTACTTCTTAACAAAAATTAAGGCACAGAAATAACAATGAAAATATACAAATTTATGGGAAACCATTTCAATACAGAAATTCAATGATTTGGAGGTTGAACCCATTTCCCTCCTGCCAAAATTAAATATACATAACATGCATAAATGCACCAAGAATCAGGTTAACACCAATTAGCTGTCTTAGCTTTCTTCTCCCTTTATTAGCAGGCAGCTCCAGAAAATGAGGTGTCACTCATCAAGTATCTGCAAATTATTAGCTACTCTCACACCATTCAGCCAAAGGCAAAGAAATCCCCTCCAACAAAGAACAAGCACTTTGTTCCTTCACATCCAGAGAGAAATTGCACATGACAGGTTCAGAGGACATATTGGAGAAAAATGTGTGTTCTGTTTCTAACCAAATACCCTGAACCTCTTCAAGATGCAGTTTGCTACTGTTATGAGTCACTGCCTTCTCTCATGTTGTTTAGTGATAGTGGGCTCAAGTATCAGAAATATGTTCTGGATTGTCATGGATGATTACTTATCCATCTGGACCGACTTATAAATTTATGTCATTTTGCTGAGAATATAAATAGTGGTGAAGACATGCCAATTAAGGTTTTCAGATGTCCTAAAAGACATTAGATTCAAAGTCAGTAAAAACATAAAAACTATAAGAGAAATCACATCTTTTTGGTTCTCGATTCCTTTACTACCTTAACCTCCATGTGATTGGTTAAGGTAAGTCTAATCATGGAGCATTTATATGTACAGGGTTCAGTTAGGCAGTTTCCCCCACACTACAATAAAACTGCACAAAACCAAAATGCTTCTGGTCAGCAGTGCTAAAATTTGTAAATGTCACTTTTTTTCATATGATCATGAAAACTTTTTTGCTTCATCCTACATTACTTTGCTTTAATCTTACCTACATGTATTAAGGTAGACAGCAGTGGCTTAAAACGGCAAACTTGTCACAGTTAACCAAATAAGCAAAATCTGTATGTGAGGAATGCAACATTCACCAGCAACTTTAGCTTGCCTCTCTCTTAGTTGCCGGGAACCTTCAATGAAACAGGATGCATTTATGAAACTGAGGAAAAGCTAAACTGACATGCAGCCCTTCTAAAATCAAACAGAAAAGGGAACTCGGTTTTAAGAGCTTTATGAGGAGTAACGTAAGCATTTTGGGCTTAAAACAACACCTTAAAAACCATACAAATACAGGAGTATCTATTAAAAAAAAAAAAAAAGAAAGCACAAGTTAACAAAGTAATTGAAAGCAGAAAATAAATGGAGGATTGTTAGTTGGATAGAAAGCTCACTAACAAAACAACACAGCAACTGTGAATCACTTTCATTGGTTGTGTTCTTTACTAAAACGAGGTAATTTGTATCAGCACTGCTGCCCCAGAGCAAGCTTTGAGCCTCCATTTGCTCTTGATATTAATGGGCTCAAGCTGAAAACTCTGAGTCTGTATTCCAGGTGCTTCATAGTCTACTTTCAGTTTATTTACCTTCATGGCAATCAGGTGAAACAAGCAATTATTTTCCCATTTTCCATAATCCTCTTATTTGCCAGCCCTTGAGCCAGTACATTTTTATAAAATTAATTAAAAAAATAATATAAAATCTAACTATTATTTGATAAAGCAAAGTAAGGTTCTTGGGAAGGCGAAACACACATTCTCCTAGAGAGTACTTTCTTTGGAAGCCCTGCAGCAGGCATTTTACAGGACTGAATGAGGCTCTGCCATGCACACCAGCAAACAGAGAAGGCTGAACACCTGCTGCTGGCTCAGATGGTGCTCAAGTTGCCGTTGTGACAACAGAGAAACCTCACCTTATTTTCCCTAGACCTTGTCCCAGTGCTGAAACTGAACTTGAGCAGAGCTTAGAGCACATGTCATCCTCCGCAAATGTTTGGTTGAAATTCCTTTAAATGCTTGCTTCCCAAGTTGTAGAACTAACAAGCAGATGCTTTGCCTGAATTGATGAACAATAAGCCTGTCCCTACTTAGCTGTACAGGGAGGTGCCCAGCTTCACCAGCCCCAGCTGGAAGGTATCACCCACCCAGCCCAAAGGAGCAAAGAACAATGGAGCTTCAGGCATCAGGGAAAAATTCACACTTCCTTCTTTATTGCATTGAATTGTAGACTTCACCCTATTCACGGATGCATAACTAGATCTAAATAATTCAGAAAATGAAAGTTGAGCTCAGAAGAATGTGTCATGAGTTCTCTCTTTGTGTTGCATTACCAGCTGCAGGCCCTGACAAGGAAGGAGGAGGGTGAGGTAGGACAGCACAGAGAGCACAGCCACTGACACAGCAACGTGAGCAAACCACTGCCTAAATGGGCAAGGCAGACACGGGGGGAAAGGGGAGGCCAGCACAGGGAGCAGAGCTGGAGGTTAACAGCAGAGCCAGGATCCCAAGCCCTGAGCACCACGATGCTCAGGCTGGGGCACACCACTGCCAAAGCCCTTGGCACAAGTAGCTTCAGGGCTGGCAGCGGTGCCTCTGTCACCCACTGTGGCGCTTTGTCTCAGGGCACGGGGGTTAATTGCTGGGAATGTCAAATGAGAAGGGTTAATGATGAGCTGAAAGGAATTTCAGTATTGCTACTGAACCCTTTGATTACTTGGGTAACACTGTGGGAGTAAAAACTCTAACGCTATCATCATTTTCTTCCAGGCGGTTAATTCTTTTATATATATTTATATATTTTTCTGTATAAACGCATGCACACAGAAACATTTTCTCATTCCAACAATGCTGGGACATGAAATAAGAAGCCTAGCACTTCTTGTCAATGCTAACCTGCCAAGATGCCACATCAGCAGCACTAGGAGAAGTGAAGAGCTCCCTGAATGTGTTTTGCCTCTTTGTTACGACTGCCTCGATATTCAATCTCCTGTCCTATTATCCAAAACTTACATACATTTATAACATGGCTGATACTTCTAGGTCATGTATGTCTAGAAGTTTTCTGAATTTTCAGCACTTTTGAGGATTATTTTGCGGCATATAAATAATAATTTTTGCTGTTATTGCAGCTCCAGTGCCTCCTCTTCATCTGAACTGTTATTTGAGTGCTAGTGAGATAACCGGGTGTATCAACTATTCCTACAGACATTTTTATGCAAGTAGTGATTCACCCTTTCAACATCATTGCTTTAAATGTAGCTAAAGAAACAAAACATTTTTCAAGGAAACTTCTAGAACTGTGAATACTATCACAAAGGTGTCATTCTGTGTCCACCACAAATAGCCATGTGTAGATACTCATAACCTAATCCAAAATCCATGTGTTTTTCTCCCATATTAAATAGCATTAATTGTTTGCTGCAGAATGAAAAAATCCCCTTTTGCTTTAGCTATTCTACTGCAATTAGAAAACTGTATTTTTTTTTTGTTTTAACACTACTGCATTTCTCAGATTTAACTTATTGCTATGTAATTGCCCAACATTTAAAAATAGAATGGCATTCAATCCCAGAACACATCACAGAGGAGTCTTAGCCAGCAGGAGATATCTATTTAATCACTACTGTGCATTGTTACAGCGACAGCAGGAGAACTATAGAAAGAATTGCCTTAAAAATTAAACCATGGAGGATGTTAGGACTGCCAAAGAATGGATTTCTAAAGGAAAAAAGAAAATTCTGACACTCACAAACAAATCTGTTCTGTTTGTTTGTGATGATAATGCCTTCCTATAATAATACAAATGACATTTAGATATTTCATTAAAATCAGGATACCCCGATCATGGAGCCTCAGATAATTTTCTAGCTCCTTAAGACAGATGTTCAACTTACCTGCAGTGTTCTTAGGCTGCAGCCCAGTGTTGCAATGCCCTGAACACACACTGTCCTCACAGTCATCATCCACCTCACACGGTCACTAATGTGGCATTCCTAGTCCAGCAGCAGTTCTAAATGCATGGCCAGAGAACTGGATAAAAACACAGGACAAAAACACCAGTATTTTAGAACAGAATTAATATTATTCATAGCCTGCAGTGGCTACCCTCTGTCTTAAGTAATACATATTCCTAAAGCTGCTCAGATGCTCTAAGCATCTACTCAAGGGGCCCTAATGACTCTGAAAAAGCTGCAAATAATGTACTTGCTGCCAGACTTTATTTTTCAGTGAATTCTACAAAGATTTTGTATCTTAAAGACGTTAGGTACTGCAAAGACTCTTTTTCTTCTGTGTTATACCCATAACGCAGCTTTGTTATCAAAGCTTATCAGAGAAAGAGACCTGAAAGCCTAAGTAAGCTTGTCAGGATTGAGCAGGAATGCTTTGTATTTTCTCAAAGATCCAGCAGAGCACACAGGATAAAGCTCATTTTCCTGGGAAAGGTAGGACATACCTTCTTGCTTTGCACTTCACTCAAGTTTTGTTGGTTTTTCTTTGTTCAAGTGGCATTAATTTTGTTACTAGAAAGTCATCAAGTAGCGTATTTATCATTTACACTGTTTATTAGCAGATGGGTGAACCTATGTTGTAATACTCCAAAACTCCATGGTCTAGGATCAAGCAGAGTAGGCAGCACAGCTGTCAACATAAACATCCCTCGGTGCTTGCGCACTACCAGTACCAGAATTGATTCTTTCAAATAGCAAAATTTAAGATCCATGATCCATGGTGTGCTGGGGCATTTGCTTAGAAGAGGACTGCATCAACCCTAACAACCTCATTAACCACCAGGGAACTGTACTTTTGCCTACACGATGGGTATCTCTGCACAGCACAGGGAAGGAAAGTCGTGCTGAAACAAAGAGCCGTGGTGAGGCTGTCCCACTGCAGTAAGTACTATATAATGCTTAAAATGGACTAGTGAGTTCATTCATAATATAAATTAACTATTATTAATAATCATAGAATCCTTAAGGTTGGAAAAGACCTCCAAGAATATCAAGTCCAACCTTTGGTTGAACACCACCATGTTAACTAAGACCGTGGCACTAATTGCCACATCCAGTTTTTTCTTGAACACGTCCAGGGATTGTGACTTCACCACTTTCCTGAGCAGCCTGTTCCAATGCCTTACAACCCTTTCAGTGAATAAATTCTTCCTGATGTCCAACCTGGACTTCCCCTAGTGAAGGCAGCTTAAGGAATTCGCAGCTTGAGGCAATTTCCTCTCATCCTGTCACTACTTGCTTGGGAGAAGAGATTGACCCACGTCTCACTAGACCCTCATTTCAGAGTTGTAGAGAGGGATAAGGACAGCAGGCTAAACAATCCCAACTCTCTCAGCCACTCCTCACAGGAGTTCCCTCCAGATCCTTTACCAGTTTTGTTGCCATTCTCTGGACTCACTCCAGCACCTCCATGTCCTTCTTGCAGTGAGTGGCCCAGAACTGAACACAGCACTTGAAGTGCAGCCTCACCAGTGCTGAGTACAGGGGGACAATCCCTTCCCTGGTCCTGCTGGCCACACTATTCCTGACACAAGCCAGGATGCCATTGGCCCTCTTGGCCACCTGGGCACACACTGGCTCATGTTCAGCCACTGTTGACCAGCACCCCCAGGTTCTTTTCCACTGGGCAGCTTCCCAACCACTGCCTGGGGTTGCCGTGACCCAAGGGCAGGACTCGGCACTTGGCCTTGTTGAACCTCATTCTGTTGGTCTCAGCCCATTGATCCAGCCTGTCCAGATCCCCTGCAGAGCCTTCCTGCCCTCCAGCAGATTGACATTCCCACCCAACTTGGGAATCAAAATAAGCAAATTTACTGAGGCTGCACTCCATCCCCTCACCCAGATCAACAAAGATATCAAACAGGACTGGCCCCAACACCCAGCTTTGGGGAACCTTATTAGTGATGAGCCACCAGCTGGATTTAGTGCCATTCACCACCAGTAATAAAATCTGGGGTATTTCTGCATGACATTACATTACATTGTCTAGCCAAGAATGCACAGCATCGCTATAACTGCACCCCCCAATCTCCCTAAAGATGGGGGTCTGGTCCTGTTCCAGCATTTAATTGTCTTCTGAAAATTATGCTTTTATTTTTCACATTTGAAAACCATATGTTTTTTGATTTCATCCTAGAGCTGGTATTGCATTTCCTTCACACACACCCACACACCCACCCCGCCCCCATCCCCTTCACCTAATAGAAAACTTTGCAAATAGAAAGATACTGTGGTTTATAGTTAAAGACCTTTTGCTCTGACAGCATTATTTAAACAAAGGGTTTGTTGCTTTGGCTGTATTTCCACTGGTTAATTGGAGGACTTGTCCTTTTTTTAATTTAAGCATTCACCTACTCATTTACAGTGAGTGGCTGGAAACTTTTTGTTGAAACAATTTCTGTGTGAGAAACACCATTGAACTAAAACCATTTTCCTAAATATATAGCTTTTTTTAACAGCATTGTTTTATGGGGAAAAAAATATTTTCAACACTTCCAGACATTCATTTGTTCAGCTCCTTTGGAGTATGGATTCTAAACAATTAGGAGAAGTGCTCCATTGTGTAAATTTTAAGGATAGAGCGGAGGAAAAAGGTTTACTAGAAATTTTAGCGCTGGCAGTAAATGGACTGTGGCTGTGACACTTTATTTCCGATGTTCTTGCCTTTGTGAGAAAATAATAAATCCGTGTGCTCCCTTTGTTTTTAGGAAATGTAATTTATGGATGTCTTATAACAGAGGTGAAAAAGTACTCAAGGATGCACAGATTTAATTCCTATCTACTTGTATTCAGGAGAGTTTTCTGCAGCATGTGTTGCTTCTTAGAAATCTCCTGTAGCATATCCGTGCATTCAAGTCACCAAAGGCTTGGATCTCGGTTTTGCTCTAAAATCCCCATTGTACATCACGACTTTTAAGTCTTTGAGGCTGTGCCTGCAAAACAGCTGGGCAGTCTTAAGGAGGTTTAAGGGCTTTAGATTTAATACTGGACTATATGCCCCAGTGGACTTGGGAATGACAAATGCTGAGCACAGGCTGTCCCATGGAGCATTCTGCTGGCACTTACTCTGAAGCCCCACACTCCAGGCTTTCTCTTATCTCCCACCCTATGGCCAGTAAGGTACTTGAGAAAGAGAATTTTTGGCATTGAAAAGAACTTGGAAATACCATTTTACCTCCTCTGACATCTTAAAAAAAAGGATAAGTCTTTCCTAAATTTGACACAAAGCCAAAGCCTTAGCCTTCTTGATGCTGTCAGTAAGTGGAGAGGCAGGGAAAAAGCTCATATTGATTACAGAAGGTTAAACCCAAAGGGACTGTGAAAATGTGGGTTTTCACACAGATTTAAGAAAAATTGTTTGTGCTTCAGAGATGCTAAAATGTTGGTTTGAAGTTGTTAAGCCATGTCTAATGGCATTAGTAACATTGCTATGTAAATTTGGAGCTGCAGAACTTACTCAACGTGTACAATCTAGATGTACACAGGAAAGTATATTCTGTGTGTATGAAGTGTGCCCTACCCTATTGATAAGACTCCCTGCTTTCTTCAGTTGATTAGATACAAGAGATTAAAAAAAATCCCCTTATAAAAACCTGGACAGCCTCCTTGTGGAAGCAAAGTGGTTTGATAGATTGTGTTTGTTTACACACACACACCTTTTATCTATGATATGGTTGCAGTATATATTTTGCCACTCAAAGTTTGTGCACACAACTTTTTATCTAGTAGTGTCTGGAAAAGCTGCATTAAAAGTACTACACGCTTCTGAAGTTCTTTTCAATGTTTTCCAAGAGCACATGTGAAAAATGTTCTTGTCTGATACTGGAAGTGATCCCTATCAGTTCTACTTCATAAAATTCCTAGAGCTTTCATTTTCATGCACCTTCACATTCTTCACAACCAGTGGTATTGATATGCCATATAACAACCTCTCTCCAGGATGACTGCCTCAAATAAGTACTACTAAAAATATCACAAAGATTGATCCTTTTTCTCCTGCCCAGTTATCAATGTTCAAATGATTAGATAGTGCCCCTGGGCATAAACATGAATAACAAAAAGAGGCCTTTGAGAAGCAGCATAGAACACTCTGGACAAGCACCAAATTTTGCAGAGTTGGGCAAACCTTCACCAAAATTTATACGTATGAAATCCCTCTCTCCTATGTGAAAAGAGTGCAAGATCATGACATCTATGGTCCTCTAGTCTACCCATGGTTTTCCCTGGCCAGTTTGTGATGAAATTGGTTTATAGCTACGGTGGATTCTGACACGGACTCCATTGGCACCAGTATGAATGTGTTTGCTTCAAGGCTACACAGTTTCATTACACTTTAGATGAGCTGGTCTAAGCTGTAATAACAGATCAACAGGTCTACGTGCATTAGCCTTGATGTAGCAGCTTATGTGATCTGGTGTACCCACACGCACCGGTGTGCTTCATGTGTCTCTGACACACTCTTCTCACTGCACATGCATGCATGCATGCAAATTATTCCAAGAAGCACCCAGAATTTTTTAAATTGCAGTTTACAAGCCACCAGTGTCCAGAAAGATAATACCTTCTGCAGCAACACTATTACTCCTGTTGAGTATGGTCTGCTGTGTGGAAAAAAAAGAAACATTCAGTCTTGGTGTATAGATTTCAAGGGGCTGCATGAACACGTGACAGCACTTACCAGATATGCATATTTACACTGTCATAGAATCACAGAATGGTTTGGATTGGAAGGGAACGAAAAGGTCATCTAGTTCCAACTCCCTGCTGTCATGGGCAGGGACAGCTTCCAGTGGACCAGGCTGCTCAGGGTCCAGTCAGGCCTCAAACACTTCCAGGGTTGGAGTGTCTAAAAATTTTCTGGGCAACATTTTCCAGAATCTCACCACCTGCACAGTAAGGAATTTCTTCCTAATATCCAATCTAAACTTCCCCTCTTTTAGTTTAAAGCCATTCCCCCTTGTTCTATCACTGCACACTCTTGTAAGTCCCTCTCCAGCTTTCTTGTAGGCCCCCTTCAGGTACTGAAAGGCTGTGATAAGACGGCCCCAGACTTCTCTTCTCCAGTCTGAACAGCCTCATCTGTCTCAGGCTTTCCTCATAGGAAAGGTGTTCCATCCCTGTAATTATCTTCTTCTACATATATATTTATAAACAGCAGCAGGAACAGAAAAAAACAGAATACATTCAGGCCTGCTTCCTGGTGTGATGACTTTTATAAGCTTGAGACTAAACTAAGAGGATTATGAGCATTTCTACTTCATCCTCTTGATTGGGCTTTTGAGATGTGCAGAGAAGACAACTGAACTACCCCATGTCTGAAAAATGGCAGAGGAGAAGAGAAATACCATGAACAGCAGCTCAGAGGTGAGTTACTTCCAGCAATCCTTTGGTGATGTTGAATACCACTTTGTTTCTAACAGCAGCTTTACTCACATGCGCCAGCCACAGATTCCACCTCCTCAAAATGCAAAAGAATCACACTGGGCACCTGACTTCTACCCTCCAAGAAAAAGATTTGCTCTTTTCATGCAACAAAATGCCCCCAAAGTGCAAGGCAGCCTAATACCTTTCTTTCTTTTTCTGTAGCAGAGGCAACAAATGTCTTGCCATGCCCTTGTTCAAGAAGGGAAGGAATTTCCGCAAGAAACTTGAGTTGTAGGCGCACTGGGTCTGGAGGATCTTTGGGTCTAAAGGATCAGGGTGCAGAGGCTGGGAGAACAGAGTGGGGAGAAACTTCCCAGTGAGAAGTGTGGGGCTTCTGGGGGTTTTTTCTCTGAAGAGGAGGAATACAGCAGCAGTGCTTTGAGGAGAGTATATAGGATTAGTGGATTTAGAGTAAAACAAGAGAAGAAAAAACTGTGGAGATGCACCTTTGCTGAAAATATTAGCAGGACCTTGCTTTGGTTTACACTTCCTTTATTAAGTATTGTGTTTCAGAAAGGAGACGCAGCAGTTTGATAACTTTGGTTTAGTAATAGACGATATAGCACCAATAAAAAGGTAGTGGTGGGGGAAGCCCATTCCTCCGATTCCTAATAGCTAATGAAAACTGTGGCAGTCATTACCACCATAGGGATTCTGATTACATCTGTTGATACAAGATTTTTCTTGGCCCACAGTCAAATGCCATCTTTGCAAACAACTCACAGCAATACTGCCCCTGGGGGGTTATTTTGGAGCCACTGACATAGGAGGCACTGTTTGGTTTACTGTGTTCTCGTGAATGTTCCCAGACATTTTGGTGCCTGCCTAAGTACAGGGCTCGCCAAGAGCAGCCAGTACAGGTCATAAAACACTGTAAATAGAGAATTTCCATTTCAGCTGTGCCTCTGCCCTGAATTCAGGATGGCTGCCTCTGAAGCACTATACTTAAGGGTGCTTATGATTCACAAGAAGTTTCCAGCCCATACAGTAGCTGCAGCTTTTATCTCTTTGGCTTTGATCTCCTCTGTATTCTCTTAAATATAATTAAACCTGTCACATCATTTCCCGTCTCCTAGCTTTCTCCCCGAAACAAAACATTTATGCACAAATTAGGAATTTTAAACAAAGACAGTTCCAAAGAGTAATAAAATATATTTGGGACATTTCAGCTCCACCTCATATATCATTTGCTGACAAATGTGGTGCATTCCATTCTGACAAACTCCTGAACCAGAACATTTCATTTCATTTTTTCTAGCACAGTGTATTTTACTGCAAGTTTTCTTAATGTCTGCCATTGCTAACCTGGAATCTTCTTGTGACATGAATTTGACAACACTGGCATAAAACAAAGCACAAGTCTCACTGACAAACTGCATAAACTTCATCTTGTGGTTTATCTAACGCAAAAGATTTTAAAGGAAAAAATTCCTTGAAACTTTCAACAAATCTGTGCATTGTTCAGAGTTTCAACATAGGCCAAAGCTGTGTTTGCCCCCTTAAACTGCATCTAAGCTCAGTGTCTAAGGAGATATGAAGTGCACAATATTGCTATGAACCATTCATTTTATTCCTTACTGTGTATGCAGTTTTGCACAGCAGAAAGAAACAAAAACCAAAAAATTTTTCAAAACTGTTTTGCATTTTGCTGTAAAATCTGAATTCAGTCCTCCAAAATGTTGTATCTTCAGCAAGAATTCTCCATTTTTTATCAGTAAGATCTTTCCTAGCATCTCTAATTGCAATATCCCTTTACATTCCAAGTAGTTACGGGTTTATCCTCACAATGCTCCCTCCCATCCCATAGCAGCAAAATTATTGCCATCTTGCAGATGAACATCTGAGGCACAAAGTGATTACATGATTACCCACTGTAGCAACAGAATTTTGAAGCATAGCAAATTGTTATCCCATGCTGAAGGAGTGCTTTAACACTGATACTAGAATCCTGTGCAATAAGAAGAAAAGTTAAAAATAGCTTGTTAGGAGGGACACCCGGTATGATTAACTCAACTGAACATAATGGATTACATGAAAGACTGTTGAATTATGTGAAAGACTACAGAAACTGCTGAATGCACTGTGCTGAACTTCATTAAAAGTGTCCTTGAATTACAGGAAGTGATGGCTCCCCCAGAAAGGCAGGAGCTTATGGTTAACAATGGGCTGTACTTTATCGTGCTAGATCATGTGAAGAGTTTCTCTAAACTCTATCTAAACAGGGTTTTGCCAAGTCAGTAGCCCTGTCCAAGTGACCTGAGCCAGGTAAGGGCAGCCAGGATGAGGTACAGTTGCTGTGCCCGTGCACTTTGGATATGATTGCACCAGTTCTTGTGTTTCCCAGGACCACTGGGGCAATTGCACACATGCAAGAGCTTTGCAATGATTCTGAATGCAGCTATCACTTAATACCAGCCAAGTGAAAAGTCTAGAAACCAGAGATCCTGGATTTAGTTAGTTTATCCATAAGGAGATTAAAAAATGATCCATTAGGTTTTAAGAATACTTAGAGGGGGGAAAAAAATGAACACCAGGTATTTCCCCAGGCTAACAAAAGAAGACACTGCAAGGTATTGCCAGTGTATGGGAACAGAAGCTACATAAATTTCAGTGGCTTTCATGGATGTGATTTTTTCCACCTCTAATGCAAGTCTCATGATATAGGGATTTTTCATAAAGCCTCCAACTGCTGTAATTATTTCATTCCTAGCATCAATGTTTCCACCAAAAAACCCTAAAATTGATTTCTATCCCTCAGTGGCTTCACACAAAATATATTTAAACTATGAACACTGAAGTCTAAAGTACAGGACAAGAATGAAAAAAAAGCCACACCTTTTTAATGTATGACGTTGGCAATGGGGATATTAAGCTGGGAATTAAATGCATCACAGTTTTAAATGAATATGAGAAGTACTTAGCAACAGATTGTACAGATGTGTTGCCCCATTACATGGAGTCTTTAATTTGCATGAGTATCTGAAATGAAAAAAAGTTTATTCAGACTTTTGGATATGAAAATATTAAAGGTACTTTGGCTTGTGTTGTGCAAAAAAATGGAATTAGATACCTGTCATGGTTCTTCCTCAACTTTAAAAAATGCCCACAGAATTTGATTCCCAGCCCCATGTCCCCTTTGCAATGCATCCTGGAGAGATGCTCTGTCAGCTTCACACTGCAAATACCCTGCAAGAGCTGTCTCATACATTCTCGGAGGTTTTGTCATCTTTCAGGCACAGATCTTTGATACTGCTACTTAAAAAAAGCTTAAAAAAAAAAAGAAAACAAGAGTAGATGCTCAGAATGAAGGGATGAATAAACAAAACAGAAGCCCAGCACCGTGAGATTGTGTGACTACTCCAAGTCTGTGTTTTACAGATAAATGAAGGCTAGACAAGTGAGCACACAGCAGTCTTGAAGACAGCACATTCTCTGTTGGGGGAAAATAAAAAAGAAAAAAGACACATAATCCAGTTCTGTT
This sequence comes from Pachycephala philippinensis, assembly GCA_013397055.1. Classification (NCBI taxonomy): domain Eukaryota; kingdom Metazoa; phylum Chordata; class Aves; order Passeriformes; genus Pachycephala; species Pachycephala philippinensis. The sequence continues at coordinate 1,667,604 of VWZT01002923.1, forward strand.
AGCATACGTCGTATAAGGCTTTTTTTGGTTCTATGAGACACTATCTGATATAACAAGTTTTTTCAGCAGCTTGATGTGACAGCACAACATGACTGAAGAGAACCTCAAAGGAACTGATTGTTTCAGGTGTGTTTTGTTTAAAAACACAATCTTTTCCCAGGTTCCAGTCTTCAAAATAGTGCCAGGCTGGAGCAGACTCATACTGCTGGAAGACACAGATACTTTTGCTGAGCTGACAAGAAGCTATTCCTTCTAGACATGCTCTGTAAAGCATGTGGGGCTGTCACATGTGTCTCATTAAATGAACTGAAATGCTGAGCTAGAAGCATAGGTTACTATTTATAGAGCCCTACTATTTCAGATATATACAGAAGAAAATGCCAAACATGTAGGACTATCCATACTTCTCAATTTGAGCACTAAACATATTCATTTTGGAGAGAGAATGGAAAAGGCAAAGTATAATGAATGGAGAAAAAAAGGAGGTGAACCAGTTATGAATACCACCTTAAGGCTCTACTTTGAAAGCACTGTCCATTCATTACATGGGTAAAATTGTCTCATTTATCCCATCTAAACTGAAATTTTCTTCCCCTGTGTCCTTGTACTGCACTTGGTCCATTGCTGACATTTTGCACTATGCCAGCAAAACCAGCTGTCTTGGGGTGACTTTATGATGTGTATCCCCTATCGCCTGCTCTATGCCCAGACATGAATCCCGTGCCTTTCTGTGCCTCTAAGAGAGAGTGGGGGAAGCCGGTGGAATTCCTTCGGCACTGTGTTCAAAAATACAGAGATAACTCACTCACCTCTCCTCAGCTCTCGGCTCTCTGCAGAAGGGAAGAGTGGCATTCTCTTGCTTTCTAGCTAGCTTTTTTGTTCATTAGCTAAAGCAAGGAGTTTTCCTGGGACTTTGGTTTCTTCTTCTTCTCTTCTGGACTGCTTAACAATACCAGAACATCATAGAACATCATCCAGGAGGGCCAGAGGGACCCACACCGAAACCCCAGCTCGGGAGAGGAGAAAGCCACGCCTACAAAGGACTCTGAAATCCACCCAGGTTCTCTCCACAGCGAGAGGTTTTATTATTTAGCATTATTTTTTTCCCATGCCTGCGTGCACTCTGCTGGTTAAATAAATAACTTTTTTTTCCTTTTTCACTTTCCTCTGAGGAATTATTTTTTTCCCAAATCCAGTAGGGGAGGGCAGCTGAAACCTGCCTTCTGTCAGAGGATATTTTCTTCCCAGTTTGTCTCAAACCGGGACAAATAATTATTGGCACCCAATGCGAGGCCTGGAGGAAAGTGAAAAAACCTGTACTAATTATGTTTTGGTTTGGTTTTAATTACATTGTATTGGGGTAANTGTTTTGGTTTGGTTTTAATTACATTGTATTGGGGTAAAGTAGTCACGATGTTGGTTGA
>VWZT01002934.1:0-84757 GCA_013397055.1 Pachycephala philippinensis
GGGCAGTTCCAAGGCCAGGTTATGCCGGAATGCCCGGCTCCTCCCTCCTGGGCGGAGCATCCCACAATAGTATGAGATAAGGCATGAGTCATCTGATGGGTCTTAATTGCCTATTGGCTGTTATCAAGGGTGAGTCGTTGACAAGAGATAGCAGGTTAATGGCCCAGCTGCTGGTAATAGAATACAGCTATGTTGTAACCTAGGACACAGAGTCTAACATGACCACCTTGAAAAACCCAACTCAGAATAACTACAATGAAACCGAGGTGCAGTTCTTAGCTGGGGGAATTATAAACAGCAAACCTAACTGGAGAACTTCCTACCTTATACTGGAAAGTCCTACCAAACTCCTGTACTCATCCTGCTGACCTGTTAGGGATTAGGGGCTCTTGTGTTATTTAACACCCCTGTACGTGCCCTATGCCTTCTGCATGTGAAGCATTGGCACAAGTAACAAACATGGCAAGGGTGCTCCCAGAGCCACTGGGAAGTGTCTGGCTGCCCAAGGGCTGCTCTAGTTACTCTCACAGGAAAACCCCCTGCAACTTGCTGAGTACAGGATTATCTTTATAACCATTTTCCAGAGGAGAAACTGAGGCACTTGGTTTGAAGGTATTTAGGTCCCTAGGGAAGCCCCTCTAGCTGCTCTGTTCTCACAGAATCTGCATGACTTCTGGTTTTCATCTAAAATGTCCTGGTGAGTTTAAATGATATCTTCAAGGTTTCACAGATTTGAGAAATAAATGAGGAAGATGAATTCATGCCCCTCAGGTTACCAGATTAGCCCTTAATGAGACAGCATGAGATCTCCAACAGCAATCTGCCCTCACCTTCCTGTGTAAAACATGGTGTGGAGGGGAAGGATACGCAGGGCTCTCACGGGCAAGTGGGTGCCGGGATGGCAGAGGGATTCATCTGGGGTGTCACATGTGGCCCAGCACGTGCAGGTGCCTGGGATTTAGGGTGTTTAGGAGCAGTGCCAGCAAAACAGCCGGTGCACAGGGAAGCCTGGTCCAATGGCTTTCCTCTCCTTTTATGCTGGGATGGAGAGGAAGGTCTGTTTTCCCCTGGTGGCTGGGGACATTTCAAGCATCATCTTTTTGACCCAAATTCTGCCTTTAAGAGAGCATTATGGAGACTGTCTGCAGCCCACCCTGGTCTCTCAGACCATGTTGCTTCTCCCTCTCTCCTTGCATAGTCCCAGCCATACTGCTGGGAAGTTTGCCTGGGGAGACGGAGGGCTGATACAACTTGCAGAGTTTTTTTTCCATCTTGGTCTGTGTGCATTTCTTTCCTGATGCACTCTGAGGCAAAGGTGAGGAGATATTTATATCTCCCTTATCAGTGAGAATTACCAGGATCTTAAAATATCATTTAGAAGTGCTGTAACAATGAACATTACACTGGCAGTAGCTCTTTAAAGGTTTCTCATGTAAATAAAGACTGTCTCCTAGAAGAGTCCCATACATAATATTACACAGTAATCATTAGCTTTAAAAATTATTACAAACAAAATAAAATTCAACATGTCAAAATGGATTTGGATTATGTGACCATTCAAAGCTTATTAAAGTGACAAACTTTAAGAAGCTGGAATGCTTAAAAGGCAGCACTTGTTCATGTGCTAGTTTGATTTAAAGAAGACTCCAGAGGTTTTCTTGAATTATATATTATTATATATTATATTCTCATGAATTATTCCCCAGACTTCAATGCCAGCCAAAATAGGGCTGCCACTAGGCCCCAGGTCCCTCCCTTTGCGTGATCTGGCTTTTCACAGAAGATTCAAACCTGACAGTCCTTCATCTCACATCCATACTCTTGGCAACTCTTTTTTTTCCACGGGGAATTCTGGGGCCTTTATCTTCACTCACACTTTAAAAAAAATGTGGTTTGAAATGCTTTAACACTTCTACTAATGCAGCCTTTTCTTGATGCATAGCATAAGCTTGGGGCCTTTTCTCGTGGCCTGAAGGTGAGCTGGGGCACGTCTGTGCAGTGCTGCAGCAGTGCCTGAGCGGGTGCCCTACTGCCCAACCCGGCTGCTGCGGCCCCAGCACAGCACAGCACCACCCCTGCTGTGCGAATCGGTGATGTCCAAACAAGCAGTGCCTGCCCTGGGAATGGGAGTCAGACAGGAGGCATAGACAGCCAGGGCAGCAATGGAAGCTACAAAGAAGGGGTTTGGTCATCCTTCACCATAAAGGCCATGAAGTCAGTCTGGCTCAAGGAATGTTCAGGGGTCTGGTCAGTTTTTAGACTAGTTGAAATGAGTCTTCTGTGAGTAAAAGTTTTAGCAGTTCTTCCAGCAGGACAACTTTGCACATCAGGTTGCTGTGATTTAAGTGACATCCTTTTTATCACAATGATATTGAACCAACCTGAAAAATGTTTCAAGATACTAAATCCTTCAAGCTTGATATTTGGAATGGTGTCCTCTTTCAAAATTGGAATTTTCCCATCACTGATGACATCTTTGTATTATGGAGTCCCTTATCTTTCATTCTAATAATATTGCACAGACCCGTCTTTGTGACACACTGAAGACCTGTGATAAAGTGATGCAGTGAATTTTCTCACTGGGATATAAGAAAGAGATGTCTCCTGGACAGCTTCTGTTCTTTATTTTTTTTTCTTTTCCTTTTTTTCTTTTCTTTTCATAAATTCTACAAAATGCTGCTACAAAACAGGAGATAATTCAAGCCAGATAAACTTGTTATCAGATATCAGATATTTTTGAGACAGTAACAATATCACAGGAAGAAGGCAGTCATAAAGGCATATCAAATATAATACTTATTTTTAAAATGTCTAAATGTTTTGTTCACATTATTCACATGTCTACACTGCTTCAAATTGTTACTGTCCAAACACTCTTCAGCCATTTCCCTGTAGGATAACATTATGGTATGGTGACTGTATGTCAGTTTAATAGCACATTCTTTTAAAAACATCACCAGAACCAGGTAGGACCTGATCCACTGCCCACGGAAAATCAATTAAAGCTTTCACTTCTAAAGCCTCCTAGCTGGTTGGTCTCATAGTGAATATTAGTAAAAGATAGATAGATAAGATGTGCTTTCTTGAAAGATTTGTACCATTCTCTGTGTACTCCCCATGTAAACCTGTGCTTGCTAAGTCAGTAGGCCTGTGTACATGCCTCACAAAAGATACGCAAAGTAGGATGCTGTGTGGAGAGAGAGAGATATCTAAAAATTCCTACAAGTACTATAAGGAGCATACATTGACATCAAAGCATTGCTTCTTGTACACAATAATCAATTCAGACTGTGGAGAGAGAAGAGGGTCCATTCTTAATACTAGTCCATTAAAAAATGTTTTTAGTTGGCAATACACCTGGGATGATCACCCTGTATTACAGAACTTGCTGCAAATGCTCCAGACATATAATTTAATCAAAATATCAAATATCTTTTACTACAGTCCAGTTAACCTCTGTAAACTAAATGATTACTGAGGGGACTTTTCCTCACAAGGTGAACTTCTGGCAGTGGAGATATAAACACACTTTGTGGGCTGAGTCTTTTTCCACTAACATACTTTGGTTTTGGCACAGTTAAAAATAAGAGAGGAGAGGGTGGAAGGGTCAGCCACTTTCCAACATCTACAATCTTTATCAGTACCAGCAACCCCTCGGCTGGTGTCAGTGATTTGTGGTATTGTTGTTTATCTGTGTATCACTCACTCGGATGCACTGTTTAGATCCAAAGGTCTTGAGACCATTTGCAATCTCTTCTAGGCTTGCTGTACCAGACAGGGCAGACATCTGGCTGTCAGTTATAATTGCATCCTGCACCAGAAGTTGTTTTTAAACACTCCTGATTCCCTTTGAACGCAGAGCTGTGATGCACAACAGTTTCAAGCCATTACTGCAAGAGGCAAAGTCAACCCATGATTTTAGCCGAGTTTGAAACAAGATTTATGAGAGACGGTGGGGAGGGGGCCCATTTTACAAAAGGGTGGCTGTTTGAGCCTGCTTGGGTTTTAATGATACAGCAGTTTCCTTTCCAGCCCATACAACTTATTCTTTGAACGCTGACAGAAATAGTCAGAAATATATTTGTGGTGTTGCCATGTTTACTGTTTCCTGTTGTCTTTCTTTGGAAGTATTTTAACAGAAATTAGGACTTCACATAAAAACTCTACAGGCTCTGGGATGAAAGGATTTACTATTAGGTTTCCCTCTCACTCTAACTTGGTGGACTGTGATTTAAACCCTACAGACTCATGACAGGATATGATGCCAATTAAAAGCATGAAACCTAATTTTTTGACAGAATAATCGCATAATCCCCTTTCTATTATCTGGCTAAAGGATTATTGACAGCACCTTCATTTCTCAGCCCAAATTTTGGATTTATTAGGCTAACAAACTGCTCTTGTTTAAACTATACAGGCCAATGAATATTGTTGAATGTCCAGGCGCAGGACTGCATTCAATATTGTAAAGGGATGTTTTTCCCCTGGTAATTGTCACACTGGGTCAAGAATGCACAGAAACGTAAGTGGACAGCTGGTTTTGGTTGAAAGCAGTGTTCTGATTTGCTGTTTAATACCAAATCAATTATAAAGTAATTTAATAACAAATCTTATAAAATAAAACATTGCAGTGAAAAATTCAGCTGGAATTTCTTCCAAGATCTGAATTCAGTTTGCATGAAGTACATAGGAAGTTCAATGAAAAAACATTACTGGAGTACAGAAAAGAAGGATGTCAAGTCCTGCCTCTCTGAGTTGCCAACCATGACTGCTTGAGCCCAGTACATGATCTACCTTGTTTTGTGAAAGCAAAACTTTTGGTAAGAGAGACCATGCTGATGCACTGCTGGAAGTGGACTCTCCCTCTCTGTTTTGACCTCATCTGATGCAAGTGAAGAGCTCAGGGGCCAGTATTTGCCTTTCAGTTCAGCCCCTGGTGAACTACTACCTATATTACATATGGGTTTTCCCTGTGAAAGTTTCTCATTTACATGCCTTTTGTGCAGCAGTGTCTGAAATGAGGAGAAATCTCTCTCTCTCTGTCACATACATGCTCACATAAACTGGAGCCTGCAATTTCCCTAATCACTAAAATCCCTTCTCCCCACGTGTAAGTTGTTAACCTTCATTACATCCCTAGGGAGACATACACTAAGCAGAGGCCTGTTAAAATGAAAATAACCATCCCTCCAAATTGCCAAATCATCATATTAAAAAGTCCCCTTCTTATAAAGCAAGGTTCATCATTTGCAGTGCCAAGCTAATTCCTGCTCAGAGTTGAATGTAATTACTTCTGCTATATGATTTTATTTTAAAAAATACTTCATTGGCTTCTGCAGCAATACAATAGTACCTATTGTGTTACATCTTCCTAAAGTCACATGTTTTAAGATGAAGATACACCTTACAGTTATTAGAAAATTCATATGCAGACTGCTTTCACATGTATACATGTATTGTAGAAAACACATGTATTGTTTTCTTTGAGCTTCAAGGTTAATTTTTACCCTGTGTGTTTTCCAGATGCACATAGGATTTTCCCCTCATTTCCTGTCTCATTCCTAATCTAAAATCTATTGCCATTTCATAATAATTAAAAAAAGATCAGGGCTGTTGAGTGAGCAGAGGAACGCCGGCGCTGAGGCGGGTGTGTTCGTCGTTCTGAACCACCATTTTCTCGCTGTTGCATGTGGGCTGCAAAATGGTGGTTCTATGATTTTGATGAACAGGGACCTGCATTACACTCATCGTGCACGCTCGTTGTGTGGTCATGAGAAATGCCCTCACCCCGGCTAAAAAGAGGCCGTCTTCTCTCGCCAGTGCTTGCCTTTGTGCCTGATTCCCTGCGCTTTCACAGCCCTCGGTCGCCTCAGGACTGCTCGTAATTCCTCTGTGAGATCAACAAAGCCACTAAATGCTAATTTCTAATTTAAAGTTTCTCAGGAGTGGCCACAGTGCTTGTGTGCATGACATACAACCCCAAATGGTAAGAGGACAAAATCACAGTAATTTTGTGTGTCTTGTGTGTTTATTAATAGAGGGCCAAAAGTCACAGAGGCAGCAGTCTCAGGACCAGTTTGTAAGGAGAATGAATGTTTTGCTCGTGAATAAATGGTCCCTCCAGATCAAGGTTGAGGTCATTGGCAAGATCTAGGCATAAGCTCATTCTAAAGCTATGTGCACATGCGAATAAAAGAATTAATACTTGACTGTCAGTATCAGTCTTTCATAAGAGTTGTGTTCAGCCTGATTTTTTCCTAAAAAAAAGTTGGATACAAACAGTTTATTCCACACTTCAGTGTAAATATGTTGCTGGCAAAATAGCAGCCAAAGCAGGCAGTGACCTTGGCTACCACTAGCTAGCTATCAGAGAGCTCCAAAAAAGAGGGTTGCGAAAATGCTAACGAAATGGAAATTGTGTGTGATTACCCATAGCAGGATGAGCATCCTCTTTTGCCTGGGAAGAAATAATTTCCTTTCACCAAGGTATGCAGCCCCTGTAGCACGTTAGAGAAAGCAGCTTCACAGCGTGCCGGTAACCACGGATGATACACAAATACGCTTGCAGTGGAGAATCTATGTGTACTTTCTCCCCAGATAAAATAGATTCACGGCAACAGTATTTATAGTCTGCACAACAATATTATTTTTCTCTCTTTGGTTTGCAAGGGTTGTAAATAGAAAAAAGAAATGGCTAAGCTATTAAATCTAGGAATAACAAGGCTCTTAAAGCCAGGTTTATTGTACCGGGGTAGGTAAAAGTTTTACGTTTTTTGATCTGCGGGTGTTAAATATCCTGTCTGCGCCAGGATCCCTGCTCGGCTGTTATTTATCTCCGAATCTTTGGGAAAAAGGCGCGGGCAGATGTCCCTAAACTGCGGGCACCACCTGGCGGCAGCGCGCTGCGGGCCGGGCCGGGCCGGGCTGGGGCGGGCGCGGCTCCCCGCGGCTCCCGCAGCCCCCGCACGGCCGGAGGGGGGCTCCTCTTTGGAGGAAAATGAAATGAAACGGTCCCTAGTGCTTTGATTTTACTGACTTCCAAGCGCTCAAGCCAAGTGTTATCCAATTTTCCCCATACAATCTGTTTGGAGAGCTAGCAGTGCATTTCAAAATGGCTTATTTTGATGACATGGTCATAATTCTAAATAATTTGATTTCCAAATATACACATCATATGGTGGCCTTGCCAGAAAATCGTTCTATTGAAAGTCTTCTGTCTTAAGATTTAAACTAAATAAAGGAGAAACGATTACATGATCCAAGCACCTTTCTGGGGGAAGGGACTGGGGTATGATGTGTTTGCTGGGAAAAAAAACCCAGCTAGACAAAGAAAATATTTTCCAAACCCAAAAGCTTCTTTCTGAGGGTCATGAACTGGAGACATTGCGGGTACTGTCAAAAATCTGAAGAGGAAATGAAAAATAGCACTTGCTCCTTTTGAATGCATGTGTGTGTTTTCTTTCCTTGATGGCTGGAGGAGCCTGCATTCTAACGAGGTTTCACAGTGCACTAGAAAATGCAGAAATATGGCATAATCCCTTGGTTCCTTCAAATCAAAAATCATAGAGTGTGTTTAACATACAAGAACTCTGTGTGTGTGTGTATTAGCCTGTATCTGCAAAGCAGACCTTCCATGTATATATATATTGTATGTATGGTGGAATTTAAATCTTCAGTCTCCAATAAAATTGTATTCTGTAATAAAACTGCTGCACCTTGACTCCAGACTACACTCAATCCCAAATTAAACACCCCATTTACTCTACTGTAACAAGCAGAAAGGTTTGCTACAGTGAACACTATTACAGACAGGAAAGGCATATTATCATTCTCTTTACCTTTTGTATATATGACAGCAACACCTAAACAGCCCCTGTGAGTCATATTTTTCTCTAGTTCCTGACTCCTCTTACAAGAAGGAATTGATGAAGGGAAAAGGTGGACTGAAACATGATACTTGATTTCACATCACGCCCTTAATTATTTAGCAAGACGGACAGACAGCTCCAGACATTTAAAAGCAAGCAGGTAGCATATTTTACTACAAAATGTCTTCCTGGATTTCATTAATAACTCAGTGTCATAAACAGAAACAGCTGGCATGCTGAAGGCTGTGTAGATTTCTTTATGCATTATATATAATGTAAATGCTTCCCACATAATGCACACAAACTATCTACTTCATATCAATGTTTGTAACCCACAAATACCATAAGTAATATACCAGGGATATAAAATTAAGGGACTTAAACTTAATCCAGGTTATATATTTAAATGCCATTGTTTAGTGGCCATTTATCTATTGTTTAAAGGTCTAACTATTTCGGATGCATACTGTTCTTGGATGCTAATTTTCCTACCTTTCTCTAGGAAAGCCATTACAGAATTTTGATGTTTTTGTTGTGGTTATTAAATTAGAAATGGGAGCTCACTAAGGGTAACAGGAGGAAGGAAAGGCTGTTGGTGCTGCTTTGTCACGCCAAGCGTGGCCCGGGGGAGCCCTGAACACTGTGCCTGGGGCTGGGCTGAGGCTTTCAGCTGTACTCGGAGGGGAGATTCCCTCTAGCGGACTGAGGGGGAATTTTATTCCCCTTTTCGTGCCCCATCCTAGTCTTCATTTGTTAAATACAAGGTACCTTCTCTAAGGATATTCTCGGCTATTAACCTTCATGCGTGAGACAGGAGCTGAAAGTTAATAAAGAAGGTATTTCTAATCAACTGTGGTCATGTGAGGCACGGAGAAGTCATACTAGGAAGCCAAGAATGTGAATCCCCAGGCCTCTCACAGCTGAAGATAATCTGAAAAGAGTTACAAGTTTGAAGTTTTTTTAGATCAGATGTCTAAAGTGAACAAGGACGGCTCCATTCCCAGACATCTGATCTAAACCCTTTGAGTCCTGGGAATTTTGACTCCAGATGCAGGTTCCAGCTCTGCAGATGATCCTTACCTTTAATGGGACCAACTCAAACAACCACACATAGATTTGTTGCCATTGCAAAGGACCCAAAAAAAGAAGTTGGCTCCCAGCCTGTAGCTTTGGGGGAATTAATTCCTTGAGCACAAGTAGTCTAAGTTTGGCTCACCTCTGTTTAAAAGTGGAGTAGCCTAGGAAAAAGAAACAGGCCAGAAAAGATGAAGAATAAAGCATATGACTGAATTTTAAGTTTTCCTGGGCCCATGCAGGGCCTTGTTCATAATATTGCTGGGCTAGAGACTCTTTTAACATCTACTGTAAGTTTTGTTCTGAGGGATCAGATTTCTGGAGCCTGAGACCAGTTATGATACATCAGAGAAAGCCTCATAATAGGAAGCTTTATTGCCTTCTGCTAAGTGAGCCAAAGTCAGGGGCTTTCCCTCGTAAGCACAAGTCTGGGAAGGGGGGAAGGGGGAAGGAGGAAGGGGGCGGGGGGTATTTTTTTCTTTTTGCCTGATGTGTTTCATCCTTTCCCACCTCCAACATCAAAGTGTTTGCTAGGGCAAGTCAGCCCTGTGATTCTGGAGCTGTGTATTTCCCCTCTCCCAGTAGTTTCCATGCCCATTTCCTATGCCCCAGCTGCCAGAGCAGTAACTCTCTGCTGCTTTAATCACTCCATTAATCAAGCCTTTGCAGTGATCAGCACACTAGCTCTCACTGCCACAAGGAAGCCTGTTACTTCTTCAGGACACATAATCTCCCACTAGCCCTCCAAGGATTTTTACTCAACTGAGCCATATTGATCCACCAGCTAAAAAGGGTATTTCACTCCATTTTGAATTAGCTGTGTTTTTAACATAATGTAGCTCACGAAAGGCACAACTCAAGAATAATTCTTGTATTAAGGGCACTATGAAGGTGAAAAGATACAGCCATTTCATAGCTAAGCTTCACAGACACTGTGATTTCATTAAACAGACAAACACTGCCATCAAATCAAAGATCAGCAGATACAAACAAGTAGTTTCTGCTGGCTCCTAGAGAGCCATGATTGCATCCCCATGGGCACGGGGGACTGTCATATAAAGGCATGTGTACAGACAGTCTCCAGTCCAGTCAGAGTGGTTTATTAACTACTATTTTGTACTGGATGGTGCCAAAAGATGGCAGATCCTACTATGCTAGGAGACTTTGAAAAATTTAAAATGTAGCCATAAAACAAAAGATCACAGTAAAGCCATACACAGAGCAAAAATAAATATCAGGAAAACTTAGAAACCTTCAGCGGCCTCTTACACTTCTGACTCTTCCAAGTGGAACAGTGTAGTACTTGAGAACTATTTTTCAGTGCCTTTTGGAGAGCAAAAACTGGGCACTGCTGACTTTCAGGATGAGGATGTAATTTCCAAAAGTTAAGGGGAAGCAGGGAGATTCCTGCATGCTCAGGGAAGGCGCAGCTCCTGCTTGGTGCAAGGTGGGGCAAAGCTTGTCCCTCGGTAGCTCTGACTGCGTTTGCTAGGAAACCTGTCTTCCCACACATCTGTCCTCCAGCACGCCTCGCCTTTCCTGAGCCATCCATTTCTGAAGCCAGGAAAATCAGGAAAAAGGAAGGAAACCCCAGAGCTGCACTAGAAAATACTTTCATCACTACTACCATCACTCTAGCAATATGTGAGAGTGAGGGCAAAGGGGTGGGATGTGAAAACAGTAGCAGAGAGGAATTGAGCTTGGAGTTTGAGAATCCTAGCCTGCTGAGAAGGACAAAATCCTTCCAGTTGTGTCAAAAGATCTAGCAAAGAGCAGTTTCTGCAGGAGTGGAGACTGAAAGAATTGGAAGTGAGAGCAGTGTGCTTGCTGATGGCAATGGGGGGCACAGAGAGCAGGTGTATTGACAATTGACAGCTTTGAGTTTTCAGACATAAACACATTCTAAAATTGTTAAAGGCCAGTTTATATAGCTATTAATGCCCTTCCCAAATCCAGACCTGAATTCTTCAGTGTGGGCCAGAATTGGGCAAAGCACTTGTCTCACACGAATGCACACGGGCACACGTGTGCACAAACAAACACACTCACTCTTGGGGTGGACACATGCAAAAAGATCAGCAGCACATAGAAGTGATACACCTCGAGCAGTTTCTGAGTACAAACACTGATGCTGTACAATCAGAACAAGAGTTTTGCAGAATCATTTCACTGAAATATTTACTTTTCTATCTGCTGTGATTGCATGTTTAAGCTTTCCTTTCTGTATATTACTGCTCTTTTTCCTGGTTAAGTTCTCTAGCCCTTGTTTTGTAAATGTGCATCAAATCCAAATGACATGTTTGCATGTGTATATTCAATGAACGACACAAATTATTTATCCCTTGGGATAAAGGACTTGAAAATGCAGATGGTCTTGATACAGTCTGATAATAATGTAAACAGGAAAATATCTTTGTTGACTTATTTCTTAGTAATCAGTAATAATTAGTTATTGTCTAGAGATTCATTATATTATTTCATAAACCTTGCAACAAACAATAGTGAAATGGAATCAACTTTGATTTTCTTAGGATTCCTAAAGATAACATCAGATAACTTCCTTAGCAAAACAACAAAACCTCCATTTTCTATTGTTTTTTTGGTCTACGTCAAATTTGAAGGCAAAAATCAAGGTAACAAAAAGCGTCACAGAATTTTATCTTGCCCCTCACTTCCATGGTTTTGCAACCAGGCCATTTAATTTTATTTTTTAAAGTTGCATACTTCAAATTACCACCCTCATTAGATGTCAATATTAAATCTGTTGTGTGGTTTTAGCTCTGAAATTATTTCCCTTTCTCACCACTTTTGGACCAATTATTTCCACGTTCTGCTTCCCCATTTCAGCTGAGAAAACAAACGCAAACCTTCCCCTCTGTCACTGTTCCATAGGCTGTTTAGATTCCAGATAGTCAGATCTATCTCTTGTAATGACTTAGCAATTTTTCAAGAATCTTTCAACTTGTGGATTAATATTGGCAGGAAACTAATAGCTGTATTTGGCTTTAGTAACACTTTGTTGTATAATGCTAATCCTTTCCCTGACTTCCAGTGTGAGGTAATCACAAACTTACTCTGAGGGTTGGCACATGCGGCTGTACTCATGTCAGGGCAAATCAAACACAAAAATGATCCCAGGGAGAAAATGCAAAAGGATGTGAGCATGGCTGAAAAAGTGAAAACATCCAAGGAATATTCCTCTTTCAGCCCTTTTTTGCAGAGCTGTGAACTTGCACTGTCACAGGCTCTGCTGTTACTCCTCCTGGCCCTATCGAGCCTCTCTCGTCTTTGTTCCCTGCTTGCACTTCTGCCTTACCTCTGTCTAGATCTGTTTAGTGTTCATCCACCAGCCTAAAGCAGTCTTCAGACATGTTCAGTGCCTTGGTCTTGTTATGTTTCATACACTGATGACACACATTAAGCAGGAATGGCTTAACCAATTGGTCAAGTGCAATGATGGCTCACTATTTTAAGGTTGTTGTTGTTAATATTATTAATTATTAATTTTGGTATAATTTCAGAAATATCAGTAATGTGTTTTTATATTTCCACATGTAAGGCAAGTAGCTCTTAGGCTATATTTTCTAATGCATCTATCTGTTAGTGTGCATTAAAATAAAATAGAAGGGAAATTCTATTTCCCTTGGACAGTGAACTAATGCAGTCTAAAGCTATCCAAATATCTGTGTGGGTAAGAGGTGACTTCGAGTCAGGGCAGGTGGGGTTTCCTGAGGCTGGGATACAAGCCTGATTGAAAAAAAAAATACATATTTTTCTATTGCATATATGTTGTGTGAGTTGTTACGGAGTTCCCTGTGCTGTTGCTCTACAGCATGATTACCAATGGGCAGAAACTGCGCAGTTAGCATTACAACTTCATTTAATATAAATTAAAATAATCTCTGTATATGTCCATTTTAATATGGGAATAATCAAATTAGTGCCCTACTGGAAAAGCTTAACTAATATAGAAAAATAACAAGTGAAGTTACTGAAAAGAAAAGATACTACACGTTGACATGTGGGTTGGTATTATATGAAACTGTTCTACTAATCTACAAGAACTGCTCATCTTGTAAAGCTGTGCTTTATACCTTAGTAGTCTTTGACCTCTTGATAGATGCAGTCAGCACAGCAGTGTAGACTGGTGCTTTAGAGGGACCAGTGTTTGCCTCAGTCACTGATGGCAGTTTGGGAATTGAAAAAAAAAGGAGAGGAATGTCTCAGTCAGGTCTACCAACTAAAATGTCACAGAGGATGCAGAAATCTTCACCTAAGAACCAGTCTGATGTAAGCAAATGTACACTAACTGTGAGATTGCCCTTTTCTGACAGTTTTTAGAAGAGACTGACCACATCCTGGGGAGAAACTGTGGGACTCCCATAGACAGACATAGCATCCCCCATTGGACTCTCCATCAGTCCCCAGCAAACAGGCTCCCGTGAAGCTGCCTGCTCTTAGCTGGTTCTGCTGACAGAATAGAGCCCGGGAGTACAAGCTCACTCAGGGCAAAATTAAATTTACCTGCATACTGCCTAGTAATTACTACCAAACTGGGCTGTAGTTCATCACTGGCCAGCTAGAATCTGTAAACTCAGCACCTGGGGATAACTACTGGGGTGCATTATCTATAAAAACACAAAATTACTTGGGTGGATAAGGCACACACTTATCCTTCTTTTGTATAAAATTGATTTTAAAAAATCATGCTAAGAAAGAAAGGATAATATCTCCATATTATAGATATTTCTTCCTAATATTTCCAGCATTTCTTTAGAACTCAAGTACAGGAAACAAATCTGAAAGAACACTATCTTCAATCTGCCATGGATTCTGTCCAACACACTTATCTGTCTTATTCTTTCAGCCTTTTAAGTGGAAGTAATATTAATTCACCTTTGTAAAGTGCTATGAATTCTTTAGATGGAAAAAGTGCTGCGTATGTTGAACCCTGAACTCAATTTTGGCAGGTAAGTGAAGAAATTGATTTTGAGCCTATATTTATTTGCAGTTTTAGATTGCACTAACTTCCTTAGGATTACTCCAAGTGCACAAATGTGTAATTGGCAGCAGAATTCATCCCATACATTCTTATAGACCACTTGTCTAGTCACTGAACTACAGCAGGCAAGCAGACAACAGAATCTGGCTCTTTGTATCTTTAATTGTTTTCTAGAACCAATAAAACCAGCCTCAGTTTGATAGTGATTTTTTTTTTTTGTGAACCGCTAAAATCTAACTTTTTTGCTCTTTTTTTTTAATATGCAGTGCAGAAATTTAACCATGCTACAATAGAGTACAGTGAGGACCAAATTCTACTCTTTATTATTTGGAGATAATGTAAGTTGGTTGGTATCAGAACTGCTTTTTTAGGTTTATCTTTTTTGGTCTGTTGCAATACAGGTGTGAAATATATTTATTTCCTTTTGCAATAGCTGAGTTTTTTGTAATGGCTGCTACAAGAAGTATTGAATTTTTATCTTTTAATAAATAATATTTATAGATTTAGAAAAAATCATTAGATATGAATTATAGCTACTGTGATAATTCTAAATACATTAACAACAAATGGTCAAGCCAAATTAGAAAAGCTCTATTAAAAATTAAATAAAAAGATCTATTGAGTAAACAGATGTCTCTTCACAGCAGACATATCCCCACAGTTATTGACTGAAGCTTCTAAGTATTAGGAAATGACCAACCACGACAAAACAGTACTAAAATAATGCTCCCTAAAATACAACTTGCAATGTTTCCTTGATTGGGCATGACCAGGAGGGTAATTAACAGATTTGTGTGTAATATTCTCAGAAATCCACTGGCTTCTATACGGAGATCTAAATTATATACTTAGAAATAATGAAAGAGTTCAGGGAGCAAATCTTTAAAAGAAGAGCTCTCATCCAAGATGACTGTACTTTAAAGGTGACCATCTCTCTGTTGAGGTCCTTTTTTTACCTTCTGCAGATAAAAGGTGCAAGAGAACAGTAGAGAAGAAAATTGCAGCAAATGGACTATGAACTTTAGCAAGGTAGAGCCCTCAATTCCAATTTGATTCAACTCAAACAGAGTGAGGAATGTGTAAAATGTGGTAGGATTGGGCCCCCAACCGCTATTAGCTTGTTACAAGAACTTATTCAGCAAATAAGTATGTGACATAAAATGTATAATCCTACAGTGTCAATGCCCATATTTAAAAAGTACTTAAAGAAGATTATACTTCAATTATTATGCTACTTTGCTTTTACAGCAGGCTAAATCTGATGCTTTAGATTTAACAGCAGGGCTAACTTCCAGGCTAAACCAAAGCTAGTTTAAGGAATTGAAATGGCTCCAGTTCTTGATTTAAAACAGGTTTTTACTGTCAGTGATCTCTGGCAGTAAACACACATATTTTTCTTTTCAAGATGGTTTATGATCAGTGATTTTAGTTCACTCCACATTACTCTACCACATGTCCTGAACTGCGTGGGACAATCCCAGATTAGGAAGCACATTCATAGGTCTCACACAAAGACTACTTTATACAGAAATAACAAAATGTCTTAACATCTGTTCACAACCCATATAGTAATAAGCTCATACACCTTGACACTTTCAAAGAAGGTCTTCCTAGAAGTTACCATTATCTCTGGGAGACAAAGCAGCCAGGTGGGGTTTGCACACGCACTTTCTTTAAAACTAAATCTCGTTATCAATGATATTGTTGCAGAGGCCATTAAATTCTGTCCTTGCTTCCAAGGTGGAACACCTTAGCTCAAAGTGAATGGCTCAGTTGTGTGGCAGATGTGAAATACACAAGGGCAATGGTGAACACTCCCTGCCTACCTGTGTGTCACAGAAAATCATCGTATCTTGTCACATAGGGAAGAAAGAGCCATGACCAAGGGAAAAGGAAACCCATGGAGCCATCTCCATACTATAGTCTCTGTACTGGTAGTCTCTTGAGAGACCATTAGTCTCCAAGAAAGAAGCCATGAGCTATTGACCTTTGACATTTACAGTTTCTATGTCAGACCAGAAGGAAGGTTCATGCACTCAAAAGTTCAAGTGTCTTTTTTCCTCAGTGATGACAATCACTCTTATAAAATGTCACTTATCCCTATAAACTTGCTGCTCTGACTCCTTCACAGACTCATAACATCAAATCCTCATCAGAATGATGCCCGTTAGGCACTCAGATGACTACCATTCAAAATTCGGCCTATCTGGACAGTAACAGACTGTCCTCTGATGTGGGTCCTTGCTTTTTTAATACTGGAATGATGAAGTTTATTGCAGTTTTAGTGCCCGTTCCCTTTCCACAGATACCCTGATTTAATGTGAGGCAGTTGATTCATTATGAGGCACAATGTGAATACTTGTTCTCACCTCCTTCCCTTACCCACACCCCATTCCCATGTGTTCTGGTTGAAAAATCCTGCAGCATGTAAGTGCCATCATCATCAACACCTACATTGTTCGACCCTCTTTGTAAGGATACCTTTACACTGAGTGCTGAAGCCTACAACCTTTACAGTCCGAGCAACCTAAGTTGGTCAGGTCAATGCTATTTTGACATGTGTGCACGACTTACAGTGATATTTTTCATTGTAGCAGACATACACTGTTATAAACAAGAGACACGAAAATCCAGTAGTGTTTGGAGTGCTTAACAGTCAGAATGATTTCTAATTTTTAAGGCAACTTTTTGAGGAAAGAGATGACTCTGCAAGTAAAAGTAATAAAGCCTTCCACAAAATCATCCATTAAAACAACAATTGAAATGTACATATTAAGTGACACAATTGACATACATCTGGGTATTTAAAATCCATTTATATTCTGGTGGGAAAAATGCTCCCTGCTGCTGCCTGGCCTGATGCAGATTAGAGTAACGGTGCTGCGTCACTTAATGTTGTGTGGTAACTCTTATGTTCCATCTGAAAACACGTTAGAGATAAAAAAGAAATAATAACAGGAAAGAGAAATTACAGGGTATAATGCACAGAAGAGAGATGTTTTCAGCTGAGATTTGAAATCAGATTGAGAGTCAATGAGGTAGAGAGATAAAGAAAGGCTGTTCCAGATGGCGGGAGCTGCAGAGCAGAAGGCTGTCTTACCATCAATTAATTGAATAAAACCCACCCACCAGTTTCCCATCCTGACTCTTTTCCCGAACCATGTTAAGCTCAAATCTTGTGGTGTGAAACCACAAGAACTCGATGTGAAAAATTCCATGCTCTTGGCATGCTGTGGTGAGAAACTCCCATGTACAGATCCATCTGCAGCAAGGCCCTGCATTCAGACAAAACTTTTCTCTCCCAAATGTCACAGTTAAGTCCAACAGATGATCCTACAGGAGCCCATCCCTGCCCAGTGGTGAACACCTCCATCCCGAAATTGCTTCACACATCTTGGGAGTTGCTGCTCATCCCTGAGGGAGCAGGCTCGTACAACTGGATGGGTGCTGCTGTCTGGGCAGAGAGCACCATACGAGGGGAGGCTTTCGTGGGTGTGCTGGGAGGTAGCTCATGTGCAGTATCTTTGTTGTGAGGCCACACCAGTGTCCATGGCCCCTCATCTATGGCTAGTTCGGCCTCTACAAAAGCACCCATGAGATGTAGAGTACTAATACCAACATAAAGTATCTCAGCACTTTGTCAGAGCCTAAAG
Source organism: Pachycephala philippinensis (assembly GCA_013397055.1). Taxonomy (NCBI): domain Eukaryota; kingdom Metazoa; phylum Chordata; class Aves; order Passeriformes; genus Pachycephala; species Pachycephala philippinensis. The sequence goes on from VWZT01002934.1 coordinate 17,598, forward strand.
GAAATTCCTCCCATTCAGGGCTGGGTACACAAACATATTAATATGCTTCTTCAGAGAACTCCTATACATCTGAAGTTTAATGCAACATAAAACGACCACTGTGATAATTGCCCTTGCACAGTGGAATTCACCAAAGTGAATGTAAATATTAATCACAGGATGTACATACTGTAACAAGAGAAAGCCTACATCAAACAGTATTCCTAAGCACATCTCACCAAACAAGGATAAATCCGTGTCGCTGTTGGCGGTGCCAAGAGGCAATGAAGGACTCAGACACGCGAGTGGCCAGCAGAAAGGAATGAATTGAATTATTTATTTAATAAAGGACGGGTTTTTATGTGTTTAGTCCTTTTAGTGTTTTTCTAAAAGGCAAGAGGTATTGGCCCTCTAACTAACTACCTATCAGGGTGATTGGTCAATTCACACATCATTCATTTCTCTAGTCAGTATTACAACAATTCTAATTATAAACGCAGGTGCAAGATTAGCAAAGTCTGTTTACAGAAAACCTTATCATGTTTTGCATAGTTTCGCATGAAAAAGAACAGAGCTCTCACAAACTGCTGCTGAGAGCTGAAAACTTCTCTGCTAAGACTTTTTAGCATCCATAAATCCTGACCGCTAAACTAACAGTTCCTCTAACAGCATCAACAGCTCACCCTGAGGAACATAGCTTTGCCCTGTCCTATGCAGCCCATCAGAACCAAGCTATTTTACAGAAGTGCAGATTCAGAAGCCGTGGTTGGCTCAGCCTGGTGCCTCTTCTTTGTACAGAGGAGCTTTCACTGATCTTACAGCACAAGGGGAGGAGAAGCAGTTTTTCAGACATTTGGATTTCAGGCAGCACAGGGCTTTCTAGGTTAAAAGTAAAGCCTTCCTTTTCAAAGGTAAACCTATAGGTACCCCTTACAGGTCAGTGGTCCCTTTGCAGGAAGAAGCATCCCTGAACCATCAGAATATTGTGCTCTCCTTCACCTTCAATTTCTGGATAATTTCCCCTCCATGTCTGGAAGATCTGATTTTGCAGTAGCTGATTTTGAAGGAAGCATAATCAAAAGCTCTGCATTTGTGTAAGCAATCAAAAACTTCTGGCTGTATGTAAGTGACAGATAGAAGCTGAGGTAGTTATTGCTGCTTCCTCACTTGATAGCAGTTAAAAGTTCGGGGATGTATTTCCACTGAACAACAAAAGATCAGTGATGCTACCAGTTAAATCCATGACCTTCAAGTTATTTTGGGGTAAAAGTGGAATAATGCATGAGTGACTTGTCTCCCAAACACTGTAAATGTAGATTCACAATATGATTTGATTTTATTCCTTTGCATAATTCTACTTATCACAAATCTGAAAAACTAGATAGAAACTATTAAAGAAGTGATGACAAAAATGCCATGTTAGGCTTCCAGTTATTTTATCATTAAAAAGATTTACAGCCTGTACTGATATCAGATGATAAAAATTAGGGCCCTCCATAAATTAAAAGGGCTTGCTCTTGCTGAGCTATAATGAGGCAGCTAATATGTCAGATTTGAAAGGTCTGAGAAGCAGAAAAACAAGCAATAATGAAAAGTGAGATCTTAAAAGCATGTAGAGATTTTAAAAGTGGTCTTTTGTAAAACGCAATGAAATATTAGTAGGCAAAGGTAACTTGCCAAAATAACTACACTAATCCTCCTCTCATAATAGCCTTCATGGCAGAATCAGTTATAGTCTTTTTTTTTCATTAAAAAGGCTCTGATATAATGACATTGAATTCCATGCAAATATTCTACTTCTTTAGGAATAATTTATTGTAGCTTTACTGGAAAATTTTAGTTGGACCTTAAAAGGTTTTATGGCCTCAATTATAGCACTTTTACTCCTAATAATCAATATTGATTTTACCCTATCATTCTTTTTAAAGTTTCTGTTGGTTTACATAGAATCCAAATCTTGATGGAGTTTATAAAGTGGTATTTTCATTCTAAAATCATACTGTTTTATGTAATTATTCCACCCCCTCAATCATTTCTTCTGCTATATCACTAAAAATACAAAACAAATCTTAGTTTCTTTGTTAGTAGGAAGCAAGTGTAGTGTAAGGCAGTAGGAGGGAGACAGCTGATTACCAGGACTGCTCAGTGCCCTGCGGTTGTGCTCATCCCAGGTGCATTTTGCCTGTACTACAGCCTGTTTCTCACCTGTGCTTGCTGCCTGCACTCCTATTGCAGTGCCCCAGAGAGAAATCCAGGAAACATCACCCACTGACCTGCATGGAGCTTTCATTATACACTCCTCCTAAGAAACAGAGCCTTTTGAATCAGCTCTGTGCACTAGAGGCAGATGCAAGGGACCTGTTTGTCCCAGCTGCTTCTCTGCTCAGCCAGGCTTTCCCAGCTGAACAGCTCTCGGGTTGTGACACTGATACCTCTGAATTGTGAATTCTCAAACCACAACCCACCCCGTTACCATCTCCTGCAGGCCATGCCACTTTCCTTAGTGTTAGCACTACAGCGTGTGAAGTCTGAGGCACAGAGATTGCCCTCTCTTCAGAAGTGCTGCCCCTACCCAGGCTTCTCCTGGTGACAAACAGCAATGAGGTCCTGTCACACGAGGTGTCCCAGCACTTGCTGGAGCTGGAAGCTGTGGGGAAGGCTGTGATTCAGGCAGCTGCCTCTTTTCAGTCCCATGGGGCATAACTTCCTTGTTCTCTCCATTGAGCAAAACAATGAGGAATAGAGGCAATTTGATTGGTTAGCCCCATGTTTTATTCGGCTTCAGATAGACAAAATTTGACTTTTTTCCCTGGAGGAGGGCAGTGGTTAAGTGACATCCTTGAAGGCTCTGTCTACAGTGGGTATATTTGTTTATATTTTACCAGGAATATCTCCATTTTCTACTCAAAATATAAGCCTCATTTTGTCCTTGCCTTTTCTGACATAATTAAATGGTAACACACATATATGGACATAGTTTAAATACTGACTTCCTTTTTCAACTAGGAATAATATGAAACAAACATGACAAGCAGTCTGTGAAAGGAATGGAATATAGAAAATTTCCGTGACTATTTCTATTGACTTATACACCCGCTTCATAGGGGCTTCTACTGTGTCCTTCTGCTCCCTTACACTGCTCCCTTACACTCCCTTATACTGTTTATTTCAGCATCTTTGAAAATGAAAAGATCCCCTTTTGTTTCAGAATTAGTATTTGACTGATGAAAAGAATGAACCCCAGGGGCTGTCTTTTCCAATCAGGCACTGTACAAGCACTTGAGCCGACTATGTTCTGCAGAACGTAGAAAACATGGCATGCCCAGGAAATGTTTGCCATCACATTAGTGATGCTGTAATGGGCACCACAAATCACCTGGACATTAATAGAATGAAATCACTTACTGCCTCTGAAAGCAGCTTTATTCTCAGTTGGTGTCCTGAAAGCACCATGTGTGCAGTCTAGAGTTTCTATCACAAAGGAAAAATTTTCAAATATCATAAAAGACCTGTTTTACTTCCTGCTTTTGGGGTTTATTTAAATCTCCACTGATTGTTTCTGATGGCAATCCCTAAACACGGCTAGTGTTGGGAAAAAAACCCACAAAAAATAAATTAGTTGTCTTACAAACTTTTAGTGATCTCTGATTTTTCTAAAAGCTGTAGCAGGACAGGATACACATGACTTCTAATGACTGCCCTTGCTCTCACCTAACTGCAATAACGCATCAAATGTGTTTCTTTATCCTGTTATTGCTGGTTTGTAATTTGATCATCAGACAGATTTGAATTCTCCCCAAGCTGTTCCAACGTGTCTGTAACAGAAGCAGAGGTACCTACGTGCACTTCCCATTTTGTTCAGAAAATAGAACAGCTCCAACGATCACAGCCCATGTGAAGCAGACAGCAGTGGTTAAATTAAATGTTGTGATCAAAGAAATGGGCTGTTAAAAATACCTGATTTCCTATTGGGGAAGACTTTTAATTGTGCTTCTGGTGCCTAGACAACGTTGAACTTTTTATGAGATATTTCAGCTAACAGTCCATTAGAAAGTGTATTTGATTTAGCCTGGGGAAGTTCGGGAGAAGAGAGAGCCCTCCTGTGTGAGCAGTGGCTGCCCCCTGCCCCTGCCAGGGCTGCTGTTCAGGGCGGCAGAGCCAGCAGCACCCACTCCCCTACACACACAGCCTGCATGGCTCACTCTGAAACACACCCCAGTGAGCTGCAGCACTGAAACCCCAGTCTGCTTTCCTTGGCACAGGAGCACTATCCTCTGCAGCTAAATTCAAGAGATCTCAGGAGTCAAATCTCATACTGTCCATAAAATAAAATATCTGGCATCTCAGGCTTATCTTTCTGCTTTTAACTTATTTTCCCTTTGTATTAACAGAATGTTTGTTATACCACATTCAAGAAAGCATCTAGTTTCTCTAGTGCTATTCTGGCAATCAAACTGATAGCTGTAAACCAGATAAATAGGAGCTGTACACCACTGTTTCTGCTAGCCCATTTTTCATTTTTTGAAATAAACCCCCCAGAGTCTTTTTGCAGAATAAATTGAAGATAAAAAAGTAATCTTTTGATATGGATAGTTTGAACATGTCAGATTTGTGAAGCATTTTCTTCGGCTAGCTTAGAACTCTGTCTTTTGAAAGACTTGTAAGGCAAAGCACAGCTGTCAGAATTTTTAAGAGAGTTGTTGTGTAAGGCAAAATTAAGTATCTCTATTAAAAGCAGAGGATCTAGAAAGTATCTTCTACTCTACTTGTTAATGCCAAGCAGCATTTCACTCTATAAGTCTTCCTTTCTGAAATCAGTGAAATTACTTGGGAATGGGGAATAATACTCAGCATGAGGAAACATGCCTAAATCTGGCCTTAACTGTGCTGGGTTTGGTAGTGAAGCTGCCCTTACAATCTAGGATGCAGCAAATGCCTCTTGCTCTGTTCCCCTTGTTCCAAATAGGAGAGAAGAACCAAATAATCCTGCACAGAGCTGAGCAGCAGGTTCACTGATTACTGGGGACCTATTTATTTTAAGCAGTTTTTTTGCTTCTTTAAATTATACTCTGAGAAGTTTTGGCTGAGACAGAAACAATAAGGAAACCTGTTTTCCTTTCTCATCCCTAATTCCTCTGCAAAGCTAATGACTGAATATATTTTTTCAATATGCTTCTAAGCAAAATATCAAGTTTAAGCATTGCAGAAGGGAGTATTTTTGTACACAATTAGAATTCATGGTAAGTTACAGAAACTTCATTACTTTCTGCTCTTGGAAAGCTCATCATATCTGGATCTGAAATAATAGAACTGAGATTATTAATAATTCACAGTATTGTATGAGATTTTTATTTGCCATGTAGGCCTTCAACAGTTCAGATAAATATGTGGCATCGTTTCAGTGCTGATGAGCTGATCATCCTCTTCTTGTCTGTACAGGCACTAACCCACAACCAGCTTCAGGCAAGTGAGTCCTTTCTCAGCTTTGCCTGTGGTCGTAGTCAAAATGATTTTACCTAGAAAAGCGATAAAATTAGTGCAGGTATATGTGCCCTTCATCAAAGTCTCTACTACTCAGCTGCTGGGAATCAGGGGTTATGCCATCAGTGTGATAAGAAGCACCAAGAAGAACAGGGCTCTGACTGGAGCTTTTAAGAGCCCTAGTTAATAGCATGAACAGTAAACATGATCAGTTCTGTTCTGTGGTATAAAAACGACCTCACAGGAAATAAAGAAGGCAACCAGTCAAAGAAAATAGGGAAGAGTTGGATTCCTGATCTTTCTGAAATTTATACCAAGGACATACTGCTAATAACTTCTGATACTCATCCGCACATGTGTAGATTTAGACTCTTACATTGTTCCAGTAAAGAAGGAGGAAACATCAGAGTGAGAGACACTGTACCTGCTGATAATCTGTAACCCTATGGAGTGGATGTAGTCAGACTGTCACACCATAAGAAAACCAAAGTTAGATTGAAGTGACAAATGGCCAGCCTGTATTTGAGCCTTGTGTGTAGGAACATCCCCATTGCCATTTGGTTAGCGCTGAACATTTCAGGTAAAACATAGGATAATAGATAGAATTAGGAAGAATCAGGAGTTTTTTGCTTCCAAATTCACCCAATCTGTAGGAGGTTGATATGGCAATGGATGATGACTGGTTTAGTAGGAAAAGAAGGTCCTAGAGAAAGGGAAAGAAATCTGGATACTGGTTTTGGTTGAAAGCAGTGAAAAAGGCTTTAGCTGTGGTCTGTACGTTCCCACATAAAGACATTTGTGCAAAAACAAATGGAACTATAAGAAAAATTGCCCTGCATCTTATGGAACCATGTTAAAAATGTTTCTACCTCAGCTGGGTGAAAGCCATCATTTTCAGCTTCATTTTCTCTCTGAACATCAGATTGAGGGTTTGCGAGGCAACGTCCTGTGAAAGGAATTTCCCTTCACTCAAAAAAATCAGCTAAAATGTCTCCTGACAAATATATTGAGTGAACCCAGTAATGATTTTCATTTGCTGATGTTCACCCAGTAAAGAAAGGAAGCGGCACCCTTCCTCTCAAAGGAAATGAACTCTGTTCTCAGTATGGGGGTGTATGGGGAAAGCTAATTACTTTTTCCATGCCAGGAGAGAAATGACATGTGGCTAGAAAGAAATGTGAATTCTGGTGACCCTGCAACCTCTGCAGAAACATGACCCTGTCCTGTTATGAACCGCTCTGTGGTGGGGCACATGCACAGTGCAGGGGCATGGGCTCACAGGCGAAGAGAAAGAAGTACAGCTCAGGAACCTGAGAAAACCAGCACAGAGGAAGGGACATGACATGAAGTAGTCCATGTCACCGTAAGGCCATTCTTCCTCGAGCCAGAAAGTCACTAACAGCCTGAAATAAATTTGATTTTTGTGGAGTTTGGTTGCGGCTTAAGTGTTGTAGAATACCCTTTTCCAAAGTGGTATTTAGAACAATTTCTAACATAAAAATGTAAAAAAGCACTGTTGGTCTTGTTCCTTTGTCTCTGAAACATTATTTCCATCTTTTAACCACCTTTGAGAACCTTCTATTGCACTACCACCGGCAACTGTCATTTGTAAATTGATTTTTCCCCCCCTGATGCTTGGCTTGTTGTTTCAGCTCCAGCCCTCTACAACTGGCCCCAATAGTAGTTTTGTACCAGTAAACTACTGACATTTTGACTAGTGAACTACTCTGGGAACAGAGCTCAGAGAACAATGCCCCACTCTTCCTCCACTGCTCTCAGAGCGATGCCTCACCCTGTTCCTGCAGTGCTGGCACCGCTGGCACACTCGTGCTCCTGCTGTAATTGAAGTGCAGCTTCCCCTGAGCAGAAGCAACTTGGAGATAGACACTAGGATGTGTTTCTTAATTAGCTCTTGGGGACTGATGTTCTTTTTTGCTTAGGTGTCTTCCAGAAACATTTTTTTCTCCCTAGTAATAGCAAAGATACTTTTATAGTCAGACCCTTCTCTGCCCTCACAGTGATAAAAAGGCAGTTTAGTTAGGATTATCCGCTGTTTGTTAGATTATTGCATTTAAAATTCTAAGAGGACGTGTCAACACAGGAAGAAAGATTTGCACAATAATTAAACAAGTATGTAGAAAATATTCTTAAACTTCTGTTTAAATACAAAAAATACAGAAAAAATTGCATCCTGAAATACGAAACAAAATGGTAGCTCCAGAGAGAAAGGCATGGAGAGGAGAAAACACAGAAGGTAAAAGATAATTTTAAAAGAGTAAAATCACTATTTTATAGAAGAATAGTAGTAATTCATTAAAATATTTATAAACACAACAAAATATATTATGCATAAAAAGGCACTGCAGGAATTTTCATACCAACCACAGTATAGGGAATGCATTGCAAGCCCTTGTATTATTTATATGCTTCCAGTATTCTGCTTGATTTTCAAAATCCCTGTATTTCACATGCTTAAGAATCAGACATTGCAGTCATGTCCTCTAGCAAACCATCCTTATACTCAGCAAAAGATCAAGAAGTGAATAATTTTTTAAATTTGTACACAGAAAAATAATTTATCATAAATAGCCTCTGCTTAAATGAAAACAAAATTAAAGCTTTAAAATTTATTCCATGTCTTCTAGTCCTCCTTGTTGCAAAAAGTATATGACTTTGTTACCCAAAACACAGAAAATGTGTGCATTTTCTTCTAGAATGAGTAAATGTTTCTTTTTATATCTATGTTGTAGATATAAAACTCCCTTGCTTATCTCCATTACAAAGAGAGTTAAAAGCAAAGTTGCTTGCTGAAGTTGCTGCATTAAGGGACACAGAAGATTCCCTCCTCAGATGATTAGCTCTGAAAAAATCTGCTCTCAGATTGATCTTTGACACAGTAACTCTTGTCTTCCCTTCCTTCCCTCTCTGAGCTTCAACCAGGCACCTGTCGGGGATCAAACATCTGTCCTGCTGATCAAAGACTTTCTTGAGTTTTTACATATTGAAATATATACTCTTGCACTTTCATGTATGCCTTATGTATTACATTAATGAACTTGACTCCAGGGTTTAAAGTTACACATAATACCTTGCTAAACTTAGGTCTGAAAAAACCACCTACCAACCAACAAAATCTGGAATAAACCCCTATTTGTTCGTTCCTGTGTTACGAGATAGCTATATTAATTGTGTGTGCTTGTTTTTAAAAGAACATTAAAGTGTTCATGATAAATTACACAAAAAGCTGCAGTTTAATTAACAAAACTAGAAACACAATTGCTAGACCTGTTTGGGATGGTCATTCAATGACCCAAACCTGTAAGACTGAGATAAATTACTTGTGGAAACATTTTCCTCTTGGAAAATCACAGATGAGACTAAATGAGATGTTTTACATATATTGTAACAAACAGTCATAGGTACATTTCATTTTGAAAGTCCCTTCTGGTCTTGCAGCCCAAACAGTTTTTGACACCACAGAATGATTGCTGCATTTCACTTTATATGAAAAGGTAGTAAGAGTTGATATATGCCAGGGTTCTAAATATCAGAGCTCCATTTTACTACACCAAGCATTTATTCAAAGGAACTGGGTTTAAAAAAAAAAAAAAAGAAAAAAAAGAAAGAAAGGATAAATTAATAATTTATATTCATTGCCCTAAAAACATGATCAAGATTTGATTTCAAGATTCTGAGTTACCTAATCTCTAGAAGGATCATCTGATTCATAAACTCAACCCGTTGCTTTTTTTTCATATCAAAGTAAACAGAATGCATGGATGTGATTTATCGTTTCATCACATTTTAATTGACTACATTAAAGCTACAAATATGAAGGGAACTCCGCCTGGGTACTTGTTGGAGCCTGATTCAGCATGCATCCTAAAGCTAACTGTGTGTGGCAATCCACAGTCTGTAAGGTTTAAATTAATAATATAGAATTAAATAATACCATCAAAGCAAAGAGTTAATTGTTTTCCTATTTGGATTATGACACTAAAATGCCACAGGAGTTTAAAATGATTGTTACCATCATCAGGAAGATAAGTGTAGACTTTACCCAAGATTAAATAGGGATTAGTGTGCCGCCTTATTCTTTAATAAGGAGCTAGCAGCAGTATGCTTAGTCACAGCTACAATCACCTTCCTTATCAAAGCACTAACAATTACTTTATCTACAGTATAAAAACACACTTATTTTTAAGATTCAGGTTATGCCTCTGAGCAGCCACTGATTGGACCCTAGGCATTCTGCAGCACACAGAAGCACATTAGCTACAATTTCCCCCGAAGGATCACTTACATGACCCTGAAAGGCAAACAGAAGATACATATTTCCTTTAAATGATTCATAAAATTCCACTACAGATGATTTTAGTCCATTGCATCCATACAGGAAAGAATTGTCTGCTGGATATGGAAAATGGTTTTCTATCAGACAAAATAATCATATTTCCTTTGTAGTAATGGGTATCTCTCAAATGATTGCATGCTTGCAAAAGACTCCAAGATCCAGTATGAGGGGTAATTTCTGGTACTGGTCAGCTTGCTGCAGGAGTAAAGTCAAGGTCTCACTACCCTTCTACCCTTCTATGGCTTTGTAGGCTTTGGTTTGCCTCAATGTCATCAGTATATTCCCAAGGATGAGGGACTGCTGACAAAATGACAATTGTTTGCTCCTTTTGGTCCCCATGATGGCAATTGAAGGTATTGATCAAAGCAGTTTGGACTGGGGAGTGCAATGACATGGGTCTTTTTGGATTTCTGAAATGCTGTTTCTAGTGGTTGTTGGAACAATAGCTTTCCTTTGAAATTGTTGCTTGCAGGTACAAAGGATGGTAGCTAAGGAAAACTAACAAAACAGATCTGCCTCCTTAGCATTCTGGCTTTACAACAATGCTACAGAAGGGCTTCAATCCCCATAGAGAAACAGAATAGAGAAAGATGAATTTTAGTATTTGATGTAATCCAAACCAATGTAATCTGCTACAGCTCAGCATGTCATGGTAGAATATAACAGAGCAAGTTATAAAGGAAGGCAGATACAACATCCGTTTTTCACATTCCTAATGAACAGTGTGAATTGGTTGCTTTCAGAATAACAGATGATTTAATTGAATCTGTATGATCTAATGCAATCAATCTCATTTAACTAAATGTCACACAGCCCTTTTCACCAAGAGGCAGTTTATGTACACACACGAAGGAGCAGGACTAATTTCTGAAACCTTTACTAATGTGAGATCAGTTTTTATGAGTTGCCCAGAAAAAGCATGCACATCTATTTTGTTTCTAACTTAACTACTAAAACCACTGCCTTCAGGAAACATTCAAAAGGTTATGGTCTAACAGCAAAACTCCAGGGAATTATGGTCTGTTCAGCCAAGAGAAGAGGAGACTGAGTGTAGACCTCATTGCAGTCAACAACTTCCTCATGAGATGAAAAAGAGGGGCAGACACTGATGTCATCTCTGTGGTGTCCAGTGACAGGACCTGAGGGAATGGCCTGAACTTGTGTCAGGGAAGGCTTAGGTTGGATATTAGAGAAAGATTCTTCACCCAGAGGGTGGTGGGGCACTGGAACAGGCTCCCCAGGGAACTGGTCACAGCACCAAGCCTGAGAGAGCTCAAGAAGCATTTGGACAATGCTCTCAGGCACATGGTGTGACTCTGTTGGGGATGCTGCTGTGCAGCGTTAAGAGTTGGAATCGATGATCCTTGTGGGTCCCTTCCAACTCGGCATAAAAAAACCCAAAAGACAAAAAGCAAAACCCTGTACTCACTATACTCAACCTGAGTTTCAAGCAAAGCAAAAGGTAAGACTGAATATACTGTGAAGGCCTTTTTCCCCCCCCTCAATGAGTAAACTGTCATTTTCCAGGGGCCAAGCAGCTTTTAGTTTTGGTATATAGCTAAATTTTCCATCATATATTTCATACATCTTGCAACACTCTATGGGATGTTATGAGTATGGCCAAGCATTCAGTACTGGCAGGTCAAATCCAGATGGTTCCCCTAACCAGGTCTCACACCAGCAGTGTTTGCAGTGTCTCCTTCCATAGAGAAGTGCAGGGCCTGGAGAGCAGCCCTCTCTCCTGGCCCTTGTCCTGGGGCTCCAATCTGCTCAGCTGCCAGCCATGCCCATGCTCTCACTGCTCGTATTCTCTGCTTCTGTTCTGGTTTCATTGCTAAACTTTGTCAAATGACACATGGCAGGATATTGTGTGGAGGGCTCTGTCCAGGCAGGCAGATTTGTGGCCAAAGCTGTCTTGTGTCCTTCACAGGGACAAGCAAGCTTTTGATACTACCATGAAGTGATGGGACTTGCAATTTTTACCTTTGCTGCACCAGATTTATTATAAGATGCCAATGGCTGAGCGTTGGCTTTCACCTAGCATGAACTCCTGTTCAGTGTGCTATACAGATGTACCATCTCATGCCTCAGGAGACAAGCAGTATTATTAGCTAGGTTTTGCAAAGCAGATAGATGTGACTGGTTATTCTGCAAAGACAACAAAAGGAGTTTTTCTTTGTTGTATTTTCCTGCAAAGTAAAATTTGCATGTTAAAATTCAAACAGCTTATTTAGCTGTGTTAGTGCACCCAAAGAATTGCACTGATTCATGATGGTTTTAATAACCCTATAGTTTTAAATGGAAATTATTCCTATCAGAAAGATGTGAAGGAAAATCCTTCAAAAAGAAGTGCCGCATGAGCTTAAATTTCTGGTTTCAAGAGCTAGGTAGAATGAAATATCTGAAGGCATTTTGGCACCTAAATTTACTTTGCTTTAAAGATATAAAACCTACACTTATTTAGCCTAAAATGCTGTAAAGTATTTTTTCATAAGTACGTTTTCAAAAGAGATCTTGGAACCTAAATCTCATTACGGGAGAGAGTCGCTTTTGAAAATAAAACACAAGATCCTTAAATCACTCTGTCATTTTGAAAATAATATGAGATTGTAAGTGACCCCAGTGGCCTTAAAGCTCAGTCTAGATAATTATACCATGAGTTGCATTTTACAATTCTCCCTAATTAATTGTAATTTTGTGTCAATTCATAAGGAAGAACAAAACACAAAAGTCATCATTTCTGGCCTATGCCTTACTTAAAAGTTCTTTCATTTTCCAACCCCTACTTACCTTTTGAAATTTAACAGGCTCAGAAACCAAGAAAGTAGGGGAATAAGTGATCAAAAGATGCTGATTTATGATCTAAAGCATTTGAACATTTTTAAGACCTTCAAGAGTACAATTTAACGTGTCCCCAGGTGACTTTAGTTTACACAGTCAACCCTTACAGCACAGATAATCTAGGCAGACGTTGTCTTTGGCAGCATTACAGGACTACATTTCACAAAATTGGCCTGTTTGTTAACTGGTTTTCACTGTTTCAGACAGCCACTCATGCATTATTTATGGCATCAGGCATTGCGATATGTTTTCTTTCACCTTCTATTTGATTACAGAAACGTAATTGTGACTAGCAGAAAAGCAATGGAAATATTGCAAATATAGATTTAGTTCTCCTTTGTGTCTCTTATCCTTTTTTCACAGTGCATAGGAATATTTTGGTTTTGAGGGTTGCTTGGGTTTCTTTTTGACCTGATTCACTATTAAAAGTGTAATCATACAATATTTGATTCTCTGAAAGAGCTTCTGAAACTCTGAATGGTAACTAACTGAATGGGCTATTAATCTCTGGAATGCTGAAATCCAGGATGCTTGCCCTGCAAACATCCCCTTATTTGCAGTTCACAGGTTAGGTTACCTGAATAAAACATCTGGGATCCACTTATTTTCTTACAGTCATTTATACTCTCTCCCGCCCCCCGCCTGGCCCTGCCATTAAAAGCCAAAAAATATACATGAAAAAAAAAAGATGCTGGCATTAATCTGAGAAACATATGAGCACTATTAGCACAAATAGAAGGAGAACTTTAACAGGCTATCAGCAGAATGACTTATCCGTTTTTATCTACTTACCCAGTTTGTCGAGAACAAATTGCACAAGGGAGTGTGTACGTGTGTGAAAACTGAGTAAATTCAGGTTGATTCATCACCTGTCCCACTTTGCAGATCAATCAGTTAATAATTGCATTGACCTGGAGGATCATTTGGAACAATATATTTAATTCAGTCATGCATTTAGTTTAATTAAGGTTTGAAGTTACAGTGCTCTGCTGGCAAAGAGATATTAAATCTGTTTTCTTTCTGCTTTTCATTCACCATATGAACTTCCTCTACTGGATATCATTCATAAAGGATCTTTTATTTTAATTTATCTAATTTGCCTTCTTCTTCTGTGAAATTCTGCACCTTTCTTTGGAATAAAAAACACCTGAAAATCTTTCTGCATCATTTGATGAATGTGCTGGAAGTGTTCGGCCGCTTGGATACTTCAGCAAACCAACAATTAACATTAACATGTCATTCAACTGCTCTGGAAACTGAAAGTAACAAGTCTGTGATAATCAACATGTACAGTGAATACAGATAGAGCTCCACAAGCTGTCAGTGCTGAATTTGGTCCCACAGATGATGCTAGAACATTTGGAGATGCTTTGCTTTATTGTGTGCTCTTACAGTGCTGTTGTCCCAGCAGCCACTATCTCTTTCTGTCTTTCCTTGTGTGACTGACTCTCATGTTTCAAACCCCTGCAAGTTTGCCACAGGGTGACAGCTGTGTTCATCTTGTGCACTGCTCCAAGGGTCAGCAGTGACCCTTAACCTGGCCTGAGAGCTTCCTTGGTGAATGCCTGTGCCAGCCTCCACAAGGATGCAGAAAAACTGCATTGACACCATGTTTCCCTGACTGCAGCTATCAAAGGATAGTTCATCATCACCTTTATGAGATATACCTTAATTTAATGGGAAGAATCTTACTGAAACACTTGTTGATATTGTCAGCATAACTTCTGAAGAGCAGTGGTTTGAGCTTTGCAGACCTATCTTTCAGGCCTGCCTTGACAACTAAACAGTCTATGCGTGTTGCAAGGATTTGGTTGGGAATAGGGCATTTCTCGTGCTCCCTGCTTCCCTGGTGCAATTTGACATGGCCCAGGAGGTTCAGTTGTACACTGGGCTGCCAGTCAGACAGCACATTAAGATTTTCTTCTGCTTTTGGTTTCCATGTAATTGGCCAGTCTCTGCTTTTGGTAAGCTGCCCGTCTTGGGGATCAAAAAATGCTCCAGTCACGCATAAATGGTCTTTACTACTTATGCTAGGGCCATTTCAATCTCTGAATTGCATTTGTGTTAAGTAATACCTTTCCAAAACAGTGACTAGCTGAGATGCATATAAGTTCCCTGTTTTCAAGATCAGCTACTTGCAAAAGCAAGAGTGTTCAGGAGGAAGTGTTAGTTGGACTGCCAGCCATTCCACTCTCATGTTTTTCCTCAATGTATTGATCTACAAATCTAGTCACTAGATCTCTTCTATTACTAAGATACAGTTACCCATCTGGGACTTATAGCCAGAGGATTTGGGAATTCATTTGCTTTGAATTAAGGTTTTACTTCAGCAGCTATGGTTTCAACCAGCAAATTGGTTAATGGCTCCGTAGGCAGACCCAGGACTCTGACAAGGCCCAATACACATATCCATCATTCATGTGCTGTGATTGAAAACACTTTCTGTTCTGTCAGTATGAAACACAGTACACATGATTTGATTATGCTAGTTCGCCTGCTAGTTTGCTTACTTTAATTCTTTTCTATATTTTACTTGAAGAGGCTGTTCTAACAGTCTTGTCTTCTCAGCTCTTGTGAGGGTGACATCATAAGGGACTGGTCACACGTAAGTAGTTTTGGATGCCTGTATAATGAAGCTTGCAGTCACTTTTATTCTTCACTTTGATTTTATTAGGTACATGAGGAAATCTCTATCACAATGAGCCCCATTCTATTACACACCTGTATAATAAAAAATGGCATTCCTATTGTTTTCAGGGTGCTACCTGAGAAACCTCAGGAAATTAATTGCCAGCTGGAGAAAACAGTTGCAAATAACTTCACCCAAATGTTAGTGTCTTTGCTGTTCATTGCTACGGCATGAATTTTACCAAGAAACAGATACATCTGATAGTGGTATTTTGGTTTCAGACGGATGAAGTTGAAGAGACACAGGTCTGCTTTGAGAGCATATCCTTGAAAAGTCCATTTGCTGTTTGAACATCATTTGTCCCGGTTTGGAGAAGGGCTGGACAGCACCTAATAAGTGCTATGGCTGTCACAGCATGCAGGGATCATGTCTTTCTCAGTGATTATTAACTTTCCCCTTCACTCTTGTATTTGTATTTTTATTTTACTTGGCTGAAAAACTGATTGGAGGACAGAGACCATGACTGAAAAGTATTTTACTGTGTGTGGAAGCACAGGTAAAAGATATGCAGCTTTTTCCTTTGCAAACTGTGCAAAACCACTCTTTGCAATTTTGCAGTCTGCTCCATGAAAAACTATACTGGGTCTGCATTAGTTCTGTCCACTAATATCTGAAAAAGCACCAAATATGCTATTTTATTTGCTTTCCCCCTTTTCAGCTAAGTCACATTTTTCTATTTCTGCAGTGCTTAACCTTCTACTTGAGCTGGGTGCTTCCCTGTTTACAGAACAAACTTCTTCCTTTACGTTTTGTCACATGCTCTTCAAAGAAGCCTCTTACTGTTCAATAGCAGAAAGATACTTTAAAGAAAAAGATGTTTCTGGAGCACCTGGAGTACCACAGGCCTGTCCCCCAGCCGTGGCCTTCGGGGGCAGAGACGCCCTCTGACCCAGGGTATAAATACAACGTTGTTCCCCATTTAATGACCTCACATCTTTTTACTTTGTCTCACTCTGAGTTTGTTCTTGTTAAGGGCCTGATCCATCAAAGCACTTAAGCTCATGGTTGTGGGTTGTAAACCCACTAGGGTAAGTACCTTGACTTTTTATAACCCTGTAAAGTGTGTACCTATGGCACTATAAAAGATGGGTTTAAATGATGTCTGTGATAAGAGCTAACCTTTTCTGTTCAGCACTTCTTCTCCTCTACAACACAAGAAGTTTCTGCAGTTTGTGTTGCATATATTTCAAACAAGGCTGGTTTTGACAAATTGACTGTTTCTTTTTTTAGTTCTGTCTTTTTTGCACCTGTCTAAAAGAGCATCTACACCTAATAAATTTTCGAGACATTCTTGTTTATCTGTATTCCTCAAAAAACTGCTCAGATTCTGTTAGACACCCTGAAGGATTACCTAATACTTAAAAATTTTCAGTTCAGCTTCTTAAAACACTTAAACCAAATAAGAAAACAGGACTATCACAGCAGGCTTAAACACTTTTCCTGCAGACATCACCAAGGGTAAGTTTTAAGTTAAATCCTGTTCTGAGAACTGAATTTGGCCCAGTGAAGAATTTTAATTTCTGTAAGCACTGAGAACAAAAAGTAATTAAGTCTCTGCATATACCTTGTGTACTATAAATACATTAATAAAATAGGCAAAGGAAATCAACTCCTAAATTATTAGCAGTAGTAAAATGCTGAATATTGAAACACAGTTTAATTTATTAATTTATAATTTTTATCAGGCTAAAATAGGCCTCTAGGAGCAATTTAGGCATTACAATAAAGCGATTGTTCAGTACAGTCAGCAGTTAGATCCACAGCTGGTTCAGTGCCCACAGAAAGAGAGTCAAGCTCAACTTTCAAGTAACTGGTGTATCTCTACGTTAGGATATATAAAGTATAAGCCTTCAACTCCAAAATAAATTTAGACTATTTGCTTTGGATGTATTTTAGAGAAAACTAGTTAAGCCCAAGGCAAAGTTTAACAAATAGATGTCATAGATTAATAGCAGAGACAATTGGAAATCTTTTAACCTATGCATTAGATTGTACATTTGCAAAAGCAAGATTAGTAGGTTGGCATTTCAAAGCTGAGCCTTTTAGGGGAAGGTTTTTGCTGAGTATTCCCTTATATGAAAAAGTACTCTCAGTTCATTTGCTGCACAGGACAGTTGACATTACTCAAAATCACCACTAAAGTAACAGCAACCTACTAGAGAAGTCCCAAACTGCCCTAGTGCAGTCCCAATCTGATGGGAAATTCGGCACCTTTCTCAGCTCACGTCTGCAACTACAAGGAGCATGCATGGCTGAGGAAAAAGCCTGAAACGTTGTGTATTTAATCCAACATTCTGCTACTTTTCACATCTCAAAGCTTTTCAAGCAGTACTTCTTTTCTTCAGCAGCACTTGAAAGTATGGAGAGGAGTGACCTGCTCCTGTTATACTCAAAGGCCTAATCATCTTTTAGAAGACTTTCAATGTCAATGCAAGGGAAAAGGGAGTGGATCAGATATCCTAATAATCTCCTTGGCAAAGCTGTAGCTTGAGATCCTACAAATGTCCAGCTGGGGAGGGTTTCCTCCAGAATCACAGGATCACAAGATAATGAAGGGGACCACAGGAGGTCTCTAGTGCAAACTTCTTCTCAAAGCAGGATGAGCTCTGAGGTCAGACCAAATTACTCAGGGCTGATTTTGAAACCTCTGTGGATGGAGACTACACAAGGTCTGGCCATCCTCTCCACTGTTTGACTGTCTTGATCCCATGTGATTCCAGAGCACTGGAGAGAACAGTGCTAGGCAAAATATCCAATTTCCCAAACTGCTTCCAAACCACAGTGGGAAAGGCCAGCCCTGCCTGCTCTACAGCCTGCATTTTATTTCCATTAAGAAGGGGAACATCTGCTCAGGTTGGGAATACAACAATGAACTATGGCTTTCAGTAGAGGCTGTCTCAACACTTAAAAAAACTGTATTTCTTACTGCAAATTAATATTGAGTATTTCTTCTTAACCAGGATAGACAGAAAGAGTTGTTTCCAATCAGCTTTAAATTCTAAGGTCACCACTTGAGAGTTGAAGCACAAAGGTACTGACTTAGGCCTTAATTCAATCTGATCTAAAAAGCAGCTGCTTCCAGTAAAGAAAGCAAAGCAGTTTTCTGGACATGAGCTGAACTCCTGCAGAATCTGCTGAGGGGAACCCCATTTCATGGGTGGAACATATCTTGTGGGCATTGCTCCTGTGTCATTTTCAGGGGAACATTTATAATATAAATGTGTGCAGGTTTTGGATGGGGTAAAGTTACTTCATAGCAGCTGCTGTGGGGCTGTGGTTTGGATTTGTGATGAAAATGGTGTTGATAACACAGGGATATTTTAGTTACTGCTGAGCAGGGCTTACACAGGGTCAAGGCCTTTTCTGCTTCTCACCCCACCCCACCCCAGTAGACTGGGGGTGCTCAAGAAGTTGGGGACACAGCCAGGACAGATGACCACAACTGACCTAAGGGATATCCCAGACCACACGGTGTCATGCTCAGCATGTTTCTTATAAACAACTATTTTTAAGATTTATTCTTTAAAAAAAATGCTTTTAATTCAAGCTTTATTAATTTATTTTCTATCTTACGTTGCCTATCAGTCAGCTGTCTTTCTACTACAGGTTTATTACTCAGGGCCCAAAGACAGAAAAACTGAATACTAAATGGCATTAAATACTAAGTGGCATTAAACTCATTCTAGACCAAAAATCTCATAAAATATATTATTTCCTCATGGAACAGAAACCATTAAATGGACTTCTAACATGCTGTAAGATGTCAATATGTTATTTACAAACCTAAATACCCATTGCACACGAGAGAGACTTGTTTATTTTTAGAGATTTCAAAATTTATTTTTCAACAAGGAATATAATAAAGCCTGAGAAGGGCAATCAAGAAATCTGTGAAACCCTGTTTCACTGTTTCCATAGTAACCTCCTTACTAAGATAGTAGCCTTGGTTAGGGACAATCCTATAAGCAAATATATTGTAAAAATTTCTCAGTCATAATGAATTCACTCTCATAGTTTGGCTTTTCAAGTTGCTTTCACAAATATCATGCCCTTTTATTAGTTTCCTTGTTATCTTTAAGAGGCAAAATCTGAAACAAAGTGTAGCAAACTGCCCTATCCATTGCTCTCAGCATTTAAAAAGGCATGTTTCAGGTACAGTATATTTAATTACAATTTAACTCTGTTGGCAGGGAAAATAAGGGAAACCAAACTCAAATAGTAAAGGAATTGATTTGTACACTTGCCCAGAAAATGACCAAAACCTTTTCAAGAATATTGAAACCGGAATTCTGAGAATTAACACTAGCTGCAGAATCCCTTGCCCAGCTCCCAGCTCCTAGCAGATCCACCTCTCAGTTTTTGTAAAGGCTGCAGCTAAGAAAAGACAGAACCACACTTGATTTGGTTTTGCACAACCATAGAGAGAAGACTAAAAAAATATGATTTGAGTTTTCCAAGATCAGTGAAGTAAACACCAGGGTCTGGGTTTGACCTATTTATGCCTGGCTTTTGTCGCTGATGAGATGAGAAGCAGAGTGCTCTCAGACCGGCCCGCAGAGCCCCAGCAGTGCTGCGCAGCCACCCCAGGGCAGAGCAGCTGCGTGCAGCTGTGCGGGTGGTACACGCGTAGGGTGGCAGCGCCAGGGCCCCGGGGGGCTCCCCTCCTGGCCAGGAGCAGGGCAACTGCGGGGGCATCGGGGCAGCCCAGCCCCGGGCACCCCTTGGGGTCTGGGACAGGCGGAGGCTGCGCTGGGATGTGGGCACCCTTGGGGTCTGGGACGGGCGGAGGCTGCGCTGGGATGTGGGCACCCCTTGGGGTCTGGGACGGGCGGAGGCTGCGCTGGGATGTGGGCTGGCACAAGGGCTCACGGGGAGCTGTGGCACTGCTGGGGCAGGGGCTGCTGGCCCGGGGGGCTGACAGGGGCACCTGGCCTGCCGGCCAGGCAGGGCAGACGGACCAGCAGTGCCCTCATGGCCCTGACAGACTACGGGTTTTGGGTAAAAACCTTCGAACCCTTAACTGAAGGGGGAAAAAGCCGTACCCTTGGAATATTTTGCCACATCTAGAACTAAGAAACATCAGAAAGAATAAATCAATATGATATTTTTATGGTCATTAATAGAGTCCTGCAGTATCTGAGTGCTTTGGGGTAGGTGTCAGGCAAACATGGAATGACATAAAGTCCTTGCTTGAATGGGTCATCCAGTTAAGGCCCCAGTTCTGCACAAAATGAACATCCTTAACTTCAGTATCCTGAGACAATGATGTGACTAAATGCTGTAAGTTATGCAGTTTTATTTTTTTTCTTCTGAGCAATTCAGAAATGGACAATGTACAAATGACATTTCACTGGAGACAACGTAGCTAGTAGCTCTGATACCAGGTACAATCCTTTTCAAAGTTAATAGTAATTATTTTTAATGTGTCTTATTGACTTCTGATAATTTCTGAGGGGATTAATAGCTAAGGAGGTATGTATGTGTTGATGACAGAAAGCAGAATGAAGTGTACTGATTTATTGCAACTCTTCATTAAGTTTAAAAGCATTCCACTGTGATGAAGACATCAACCATAGGCTGTGGTACTTTCACACTGCAAAAAAATAGTTAAGAGCAGGAAGACAAAAAAAGAAAGCAAACAATGTTTTAACTTGAATTCAAGCCAGATTTCACATAAACAAGACCCTATTCAAACCTAACGAAGCAAAACACGTTAAAAATATCCACTGCTTTTCCCTGTTTAAAGGTATGGATGAAACATACCTGCTTATGTGTGCACTAAAAATCTTACTAGGTGAGGTAATAGTAGATTACTATGTTGCATAAAGATAAGTATGGAACTGAATTTCCTGTAAATACTCAAATCTGGATTCTCATTCTCTATTACCTACAATGATACAATTCTGTTAGTTCTTGTGGAATTAGATTTAAACCATCATTTTATGAGACAGAAAAAGAAGGACCTTTTAATATTTTTTTCCTCTGTAAAATTCTGGTTTAATATTTTAATTAAAAGGGTAAGTTAAAACTCAAAGAATAAGATAAAGAAATAACGTGAAGTTTTAGTTTATATAATTGCTATGCTAAGGTTTCATTTGGAACTCATATTTAATGAGTTGACAGAAGAGAGTTCCATACTATAGCTGGAGGTTTTGGACATAGGCAGCACAGAATTAGAACAAAAAACTGATCACTCTTTACCTAGCCAGATGGAGGTAATGTCAATCTCTAATTCAAAAGGAGAAATCCTCTTAACTCCAATGGGATCAAGATTTTATCTTGTGTTCCTAATTATTTCCTGGTGAGTTTTATACACGTGGATATTATCAGCAAAGGTCAGGTCATTAACGCAAGCAACTCGGCATTGAGAGATGCTGAACGCATGCTTGTTTCCCAAACGACACGTGGCCCTGCAGTCTGTGCATGTACGTGTCCCCATGTAATAGAGCTGAAATTCTTCATAAGCATTATCATCAGTCATCTTTCTCAGAGGAAAATGAGCACAGTATGTCATTATGTCTAGGACTGTATCACAGTTTGGCTACTAATGGGCACTGAGCCAAACTCCAGAAAAAAAAAGTAATTGTTTTGGAAGCCTCTCAAAACAGGGGCTTTCTCTTCTATGGTACTTAGCACACTGTCAGCACTTAGAAATAGAAAGAAATAATTCAAATTCTGGTATTCAGTTTTGGCAAAATATTCTGAATACTTGTCTGAAGAGGATTGATTATATATCTGCATCTCTCCTGACTTAAAGCCTGGGTCACTCCTGCCCTCAGCTTTTGATAACACATCATCTTCAGTGGGTCTTTTTGCTCCACAGACCTTCCCTCCAAAGTATGAAGTGGCATTTGCAGAATCCTCAAATACAAATGCTGCCTTTTGCTCACCCAGAACTTTTACTTGCAAAAATGCAATACCTTTATTAAACTCACCATTAAGTTATCATATTTCCTACAATTCTCCACAAGGGTCAGAGAGAAAGATTTAGGTGTGTTTGGGTATTCTAGATAGAACATTGTAAATGCTTCAGTACAGCATAAGTGACATTTCCTTCTGTGGACTGATTAATCTCATAATCCTGGTCTTTGTGCTCCACAGTCTTTAATTTCTTACCTGTATCTCCTTGGGGCTTATAGAAATGTGTTTTTAAGTATCTCAGGAGTGCTGAAGTGCATAAGCCCAGTTTATTTAGACAAAACTGTTCTGAGAGTATGCTGGACCTCAGGCACATAGGTATGCTCCTCCTGACCATCCAGCAGTTATCTCCATCTCCAGTTTTACCTTGCTCACACTGGTACCATTCACACAGGGAGCCCTCCATGCCTGCTCCAGTTGGCCACTATAATGCTTCCAAGACGATCTCAGCACATCTAAGGGGTAGAGCTCAGCTTGATGACTAGACTCAGAGTGTGCTATTAAAGTAATCATATTTGTTGTCCAGGAACCTTAATATTTATGCAGGTGAGAAGAGTTTTCATAATTTCTTCCTAGCTGCATATGATATGACTTCAGCATTGCTGTCTGAATATACATTTTCACTTCCTTTCAAACTTTGTCAAGGCATGCATTTTAACAATATTACTACTTCTGAATTCTGTTTACTGTCAGGTCTAATAGAACCTCTTGTTTCCATATATGAGTTCAGAAAAGAAACTTTTTCTGACTATTTTTTTGACTCTTAGCTCGCCCTTAGATGAACAATTACTGTTAGAGTTACTTTGTGCCCTATCCATGCAGATATATACTGACTGAGGTTTTTAGAATCATAATAAAATACTTTTAATATAGCAGTACACTCCCAGATTTTATCTACAGGCTGTGCATCAAAATAGACATGAAATTCCTCCCTGTGTCTCATAACGTTCCCTTGGAAAATACTAGATCACAAAGAAGTATTCCCAGTAGAGCAATCTTCCAATTTTTCTGCTGCTATAGATGCTGTCTCAGTCATTCTGTTGCTGCTGGTTAATAAGTCATAAAACCTGTCATAAAGCCTGTCATGATAAGTGTATATGTCTTTTCTGCTAAAATAGTTTAGTTATAGTTCCCAGAATAGAAAAAACCACCACGTGAGACGTTACTAGGGAAAGTTGCAATAGATCCTCTTTCAACTCAACTGTGCTCTTCAGAGGCTTCAAAAGAACAAGAGGCACCACAGTCCTAGGCTAGATCTTTTTTCTAGGCTTATTGCCTCAGGATGATTTTTTTTTTCCTTTCTGAGTACACTTATTTGAAACTACTTTGGTTTTGATCTTCAGTACTAGGTTTCCAACCCACCTTCCTTTTGGTCCATTTTCTTACAGTTTTAGAGGATCTAGTCACTGGTGGTGAGCCAGAGTCCTTTTCTGGCAACTTCGGCAAATTCTCAACAGATCTATCTCAATCTGGAAACCCTCGATTCTTCTCTTCTTCCAAATATTGGTATTTCATAGACTATTGTATCTTATAGCAATTAAATAGGTTTTTAGGCTTCTATGTGATCTGCGGATAAGGTGTTTCCATCTGTGCAAGCCTTTAAGAACAGATAGGATAAGGATCTGTTAAAAACTCCATGGATGTTCCTGCTTTGCAGTAGGACTCATCTTAAGTGGACTTATGCTAATTTTCTGGGTTGTAATTGGCTTGAGTAGCTCCCACCACCAATAACCAGTTTCCTTCCTTCTCACAGATGGCTCCAACAAGAAAGCAACACTGAATTTCAAGAGCAGACAATGAGACCATACGCCCTGCCCAATTGCCCCTAGGAAACATAGCTCAGACTTGGAGTAACGTATAATGGATACTTACAGGAAAATGTACACAGTAAACTCACCAGAGTTATAAAGAACTGAATACGTATAAGTAATTAGTAATTAAGATCTTTATTGTGCTTAAATAAGCACAATCATGTTCAAATGAGATGTCAGCATTTGTGATAAATTTTCCATACTTTTTTACTACGAGTAGCAAGCTACTCCTGCATCCTTTGGATTTTCTTTTTCTAGAAGAATATTTAGATCTAAACCACACTAAATTTTCTTTTGGTTTGAAATGTCTCTACTGAGATTACTTATTGTTTTGGTCAGTCATCACTATGGAGGACCTAGAAATACAGGAATATAAAGAAACTTCACAAAGCTAAAAGTGTGCAGTGACGATCCTGAAAACAAACTCACAACTGTACAAGAGTACCTCTGACTTACCAAAAATATGATTCAAATTGGAAAAAAAAAGAAGAAAATGTGCATACATTCTGAAAAAATTAAAGTATCTTATTTGGTAGATTGGTTTACTTGAAGAAAGACCTTTGCCTACCTGCATAGCTGCTTTGCAAAGTTAATAATAGACTTTCAGACATATGGACAAATTTTCCAATACCAAGAGTTAATTTTAACAGGGAATTGAGGATTTTTCTAAGTTACATTCCACAAATTTAGAAACTGGAAAATTCTAAAAGTTGTGTTAATATTAGATTGTAAGATTGTGAGTTGTAGGGCTCAATACTGTGGATATTCAGAAAATGAAAATAAACCTTGCTATTTTCCTGTTTTTATTATTATATTTTTTATGTTTGTATTAAATTTTATATTATTTCTCTACTAAATGTACAATGGAACTGAGAAAACAAAGAGGATCTGAATCATAAAACAAAGAACTGCAATTTGCCTGATACTGTATCCGATTATGAAAGGACATGGACCAAACATTGATTCCAGATAATGGCTTAAATCCCCCACTTATACAGATTATGATTGCATGATTTTGCTCTAAACTCTGACAGTATTCTGGACAAGAACATTCTGTCATAAGTGGAATGGAAACTATTCATTCTTGCTCTGGCCTGGCGGATAGCCCATTAGCTTTAAATTAAATAAATATCAGCAGTAATATTAAATAAAATTTAAATGTTGTCATAAAATGTCAAATATCATTTATTTTATGACTGCTACTCAAAATAATGGTTATTGTCTTAACTATGTCAGAGGGAGGTACTTCTCTCTCTGACTTCTAATTTTCTGTATCAGAAAGAAACTTCTAGTTAATGTTAGGGAACAAGTTGTCATTCCAGATCAAGAGCACTGAGCTGGTGTTGGATTTAGCAATCTCCCAGACTTCTGGCAAAATTGTTTTGATTAGCCTTCTCCTAACAGCATTTAAACAAATCCTATGCTGCCAAGGAAGGAAGAAATGACTTCTCAGTCAGATAGTTTACTTAGTTCTTTTTCTCCATTGCTATAAATCTTGCTGTGGAGACTATTAGTGACTTGACTACTTTTTTTTAAACAATGAACTGTGACCACTTTACCCACTGAAAAGCTCACATATCATTCATGTATAAATGTCCTGTTTCTGCATGGTTTATTTTCACACCATTGTTGGGTGCTAAAATAGTTTTATACCATTTATAAAACACAGACATTTTAGCAAACCTATCCAGTATGACAGGGTAGAAAAACGAGTAGCAGTAATCACGTATATATGCAATGTTGCAGGAACATCTATTGAAGCCAGATATGTTTGGCTAATGCTAACAGATAACCTGAATGCTGAATTAACTTGTAGTCATGTACTATGGATTCCATGACACATGGATAAGTTCAGAAAATGCCTTAATTTGAACATTTGAAATGATAATCAATGCTTCTTCCAAGAGAACTTACGTGGAGACTTGTGGGCCAAAAAAAATCTGTTATTTTTTTCCACATTTAGAACTCACTCACCTACAGTCTACAAAGACCCTGCACAAGGTTTGGCTTTGGCCCTGCGTGTTTTGTTCACAAAGGAATTGTGCGTTTCCTGAGCGTGGCTGTGAGCTCCCGTGAGTGAGCTCCCGATGTGCGTGTGTGCGTGTTGCCCCAGCGTTTGCAGCCCGGGCAGCCCAGCGCTCCATGCGGTTAAGTAAACACGGCATGGCTGCTGGGGCACGCAGCCAAGGCTGAGGCCAGGAGGAGGGGATGAGGCTGGGAGGAAATAAGAGCAAATTCCTCTGAAATGATCTGACAGGAAATGACAGAGTGTCAGCCTTATACAACCACACTGTGTGCGAGAGAGAGGGCGGGAGAAGTTCTTCCTAAACACAGAGTGGTGCCAGATCTCAGTAGGTGAGGATGATGAAATAATAAAGCATTTCCCGTGTGTGTTTTTCATTAGTCCTGTTTTGTTTTTCTTCCAAGTGCTGTGGAAACAGAACAGAAGCCCATGTTTCAGCCATGACTGCAATGGCCTCCTCTCATGGGAATAACAGCTGCATAAATAGGAGGGAAGCCCTCAGTGGAATTGCTTCCAACACCTTTCTAATGGAAATAATGATTTGCAAAGCCCAGTTTATACCTTTGCCACGTAATTAGTAGCCAAGATTAAAAACATTGTTCCAATTCCCAGCATCCTTCAAATCTGGCAAGACATTAAATATTCCACTGTGTTCTAAAAAGGTAGCCCATAAGTGATCATTGTAAGGACAGTCTTGGCCAGCTGAGTCAAGCCCTTGAATCAATCAACACTTATTATATGGAAATTAACCAGTTTGATGTCAATTAGTGGAAATTTGTTAGCAGACACAACCTATGAGACACTTTATTTTGAATTCCCAGCTCTCCTCATTGAAGCTGGCTGAGATGGGGCTGAGCACTAAAATCCAGATTTCTTAAGACTCAGAGCGGAATCAATTAAAAAAAGGCGTGGGGGAAACTGTCTCAAAATTCACAAAACTTTTCCGGTTTCTTAGGCCCAATAAGACCAAGGAACATGGATAATGGATTTTTCCCTAAAAAGAGTCAATTTCTAGTTACAGATTTGGGTGCGTAACAGTCTATTCTTTATGTGTCAATACTAAATACAGAAGAAAAAAATGTTGCTAGACAAATTCCAAAACTTACCCTCATTTCATGCTACTGTTATACTAAAATTCTTTTTCCATCATGTTCTTATAAATTACATTCTCATATTAAGAAAGTAGACATTTCTGAATTGAATTTTCTGACTTGATCATTAATTTTCCTCCTAAGAATAACTAAAAATCAAAATTTTGGCTAGCTGTTCAAACCAGAGGAGGTGGCAAAAGATTTCCTCAAGGCTTAAGGCTTAAGGCTTAAGAGCTGTCTGGCCTGTGACAACTGTGAGTTCCACCTTTTGTTTCAAATTAATAAAGTAACATCACATAACATTTTACCTGTATATAGCCGCACACAGTGTGACAGCCTGCCGATACATCATTCAAGTTAAATATTAGAACTGTGGGTTCAATCTCAAAGCTTTATAGCAATCCTAAAACACACCTAGAAGTGAATATTGGATCACAGTCTTCCTATAATATGGAAAACTCCTGATGGTTTTAAAGTCAGGGTTTCCACATGGCTTGTGGAAACTCCTCTGTAACTCCTATTAACTGACCATGATATATACAGCATGTTACCCTCACATAAAAATAGGTGTTAAAAAAATAATTGAGCCTGATATTACCATCTAGAGTGCACATCCACTATTCCTTATTTACAAAAACATTGGTCAACATTACTGCAACATCCATACTTCAAACTTTTACCTAATTTGAAGTGTCTCTTAAATGCAAAAATTCTCTCAGGCCTTTTAAGTTGCTAGGAATAATTTTTCTGCTTGTTTAATTTATAAACAGTTATTAAATGAGCCGTTCAATGTAGTGTAGTACAATACTTCCAGAAGTTGACAGTGGAGACACCACTGTCAAACTATAATGTCTTTCCTTTGATACTGATAGGGGTTCTGTAACCTACATGATCAATGCAATTTATCATGAGATTCAGGCAGTGACAGCACTTACTTGAAATCAGCCTGATAAAGTTGCAATTATTTCTTGATACTGTTGGCCATCCAAGCTTCTGTAATGTTTCTGGTAAGAGGTGCTTCCAAGGCCAGCAGCCTCTTTTGGAAGGGTCATGTTTATGCTGATCACATGGCTACATCCACTACCTTGTAGTATCACAGGGAAAAAAGATGCTAACATAAAACTGTCTTTCTCTGCTCTTTAAGTCCATTTAAATCTTAACAATAAACATTCTTCACTCTACACATTTAGTAAATTAGTCATGTTATTTTAAAATATGAGCAGACATTGTTTTTTTCTCAAACAAGGAGAGCAGTGCCAGAAACGTTAAAGTATTATGAATGTGCAAAATTTATTACAGGGTGCCTAGAGATTGCTTATTTAGTAATGGGTCTGTACATTGCTGCCGAAACAGATGCATCAATGGTAGTGGGGTAAAGTCAATTTATGAAAGAAAATATTTCACTTATGATCAGAATGTTTTGCATGTAAATTTTAAGTATATGGCAAAAGAAGTATAGATCTCACTCTAAGGTATTTTCCATCTCTGTAGATGGTGTCAGAGACTACAGTTTAGATTAGGTATGTGGATACATCCTTGACTGTTGAACTTCATGGAAATTTTGCTATGCACTTTAGTGGATGCAAGACTAATTCTGGAATTTTTTCTCAGCAGTGATAGAAAATGTACTTTCAACCTCAGTAGCTCAGGGGCATGTTCCTCTGCCAACAAACAGGTATATTTACCGTGGAACTACCAGGGTAGTTACAAGAACTGAACGTTTTTAGTTTCCAGAAGCTGGTAACTTGAGCTTACAGTACTAAAATTAAGACCCTGCTGGACTCAAATATTTTGTGTTGTAGAAAACCTTCTCAGTTCATGCTGAAACGGGTAATTATGAAAAAAATCAACAAAATGTTCCAAAAGTAGGGATTAACTTTTTAAAAGAAGTCTTTAATAAAACATTTAATTTCTGCTAAAGCAATTAACATCATGAGGTTACTGATGTCAAAGACTCCCATTGGCTTTCAAAGAGCTGTGATTATGCACATATCACATAGCTACATTCAGTATCCTGCAATATCACCTTATTTATGTGAATTTTAATCTTAACAATAAATGTTGCCTAAAAAATTTACATATATTTGTAGAAAGCAGCTCGTTCACTCCTGAGATTACGAATTGGGCCTACCTGTAAATAGGGGACCAAATTATAACAGTATATTTTGGGTTTCTTGGAGGTGTAAGGCAGCTCTTAGGAGAGTTCCTGCGCATACATACAAGCTGCAAAGCTGAGGGACAGAACTATTATATTATCAATATCATATGTTCCAGTTTCCAACTAGATAAGTACATTAAAAGGCCTTAAGGGCCTTCAAAACCTCAGAGTACAGACCTTGGGATCCAAGAGACATTGCTAAGGGCCTATTCTGCAGTTCTTTGTGTGTAGAAGCTTTATAGAGATGAAGAGAAGTACAATACTGGGTTTTTTTATTCTGTGAGTTCAAGAAACATTTGGACAATGCTCTCAGGCTCATGGTGTGATTTTTGGAGCAGTCCTGTGCAGGACCAGGAGTTGGACTTGGATTATCCTGGTGCGTTCCTTCTAACTCAGAATATGCTGTTATTCTGTGGTACTATTGAGCACCTACTTGCCACGTAGTGACAACAACATCTCTGCACCAGCTGAACAAGAAATGCAACACTAAAAACTTGAATCACTTTTGGCTAGAGCATTTTAAATTAGAATATCATTGGACACATTCCATTTAACTGCCTCTTTTTACTTGATCTTCAGCTCTTGATTCGGCATTTGACTGATGACTGAAACTGGCTTTAGGTGAACTTAGTGACTGATGCTTAGTCAATAAAAGCAAACACTTCTGGCAGTGATGCTGTAAACTAGGCTAGCTATATTACTTGTTCCAGTCTCTGTGACTGGTTCCTATCTTAAAGCACCAGCAGGAAGCCTGACATTTCATAATGGTCTGCAGCTTTAAGGAGAAAACCAGTTGCTCTAGCAATTGAACCCTGTGGGTGTTGCTGGCAGAGGTAATAAGCCTCTACATCCACTGATATCTGTGTACATTGTATTACAAACTTGCTATTAACTGGGATACGAAAGAAAATCTCTAACATTTTGTATTTTAATTGTGTGAAATGTTTTCCTGAGGATGTAAACACTATGTACACGCACAAGATATTAACCTGCTCCTGGTGTAATTTGAGTGGCATTTTTTATATTTTTTCAAATGAAGTGCCATTTCATTACAATCTTTCCACAGGGCAGATATTTCAGGGTATATCTATTTTGCATTATATGAACACATACAGCTTCTTAAGGATAAACAGCATCTCTTAAAGGTGTATCTTTATGCAAGGAAAGGACAGATATTCTGAAGAGAGAGAGAAAGGTCATGTTTTGGGCCCTTACGAAGCAGGCTAGTAACCCTGAGACACCCTTTGGGGTTCTCCCATCCTCATCTCACTTCTAAATTTTTCTCATGTCAGAGTACAGAAGACAGGCTACCATAAGTTGCATGTGTCAGTAAAAACAAACAAAAACTATTAAAAAAACCACCAAAACCCAATCACATATGCAAGACTCTTTGATCCTGAGAAATTGTACAAATATTTTTTTCATACTAAGTTATCTGCTTTGACAACTGTTTTTATTTGACTCATTGCCTCAGATAGCAAATACCACCAAAATCTGGTCTGAAAAATTCAGTGGATTATATATCTTAAAGCATCTTTTCCTCTCAGTATCATGATTCCTATAATTTTGCACCCCAGCTATTCTGATGTAACTTTAATAAGCTTGCAAAGCCAATCATGGCAAGAAACACTAGAATAATGGAAGTCTGTATAAAACTAATGCAAACCTCTTACATGTATGCCTCTTAGAAGAGCCTTTAGCCATGATTGCATGCTACTTTTGATAGAAATTACAAGATATTTTTCACAAGTTCCACAACATTTTTCTCAATTCCAGGATGAGGTAATAATATACAGGATAAACGGTGACCACTAAATAAGCAGCTCTTGAATCATCAGTTTTTATCCTATTGCTAGTGTACGTTCCCATTAATTTCTTCCTATGCACTGTTCAAAGCGTGTTCTAAAGACAGAAATCCTCATTTTACCAGGTGAATGCCTGTGGTCCTCATCAATACAGCACTTACTTTCTGTGAAGCACCTTTGAGGGAAACAGGTACTACCTCTAATTCACAGCTGTCGACTCAAGGTAGATTGATAAGAATCAGAGAACCATAGAATATCCTGAGCTGGAAGGAACCCACAGGGATCATCAAAGTCCAGCTCTGGGCCCTCCACAGGACAGCCCCAAGAATCACAATATTTTTAATAATTCTGAGAGCAAACACTTCTTGAGCTCTGTCTGGCTTGGTGCTGGGACCACTTCCCTGGGGAGCCTGTTCCAGTGACTGACAACACTGAAAGGGTGAAGAACATTTTCCTGATACCCAATCTAGACCTCCCCCAACACAACTTCAGGCCATTCCCTTGGGTCTTGTCCCTGGTCACCACAGAGAAGAGATCAGTGTCTGCCCCTCTGCTTTGCCTCATGAGGAAGTTGTAATCACAATGAGGTCTCCCCTCGGTCTCCTCTTCTCCAGGCTGAAAGACCAAGTGACCTCAGCCACTCCTCACACGGCTTCCCCTCCAGACCCTTCACTGTCCTCTTGGCTCTCCTTTGGATGCTCTCTAATAGCTTAATATCTTTTTCATATTGTGGTGCCCAAAACTTCCCCCAGCACTGGAGGTGAGGCCGCCCCAGTGCAGAGCAGAGCGGGACAATCCCCTCCCTTGCCCAGATGGTGATGCTGTGCCTGATGCCCCCCAGGACAGGGTCAGCCCTCCTGGCTGCCAGGGCACTGCTGACTCATGCTCACCATCCATCAGGACCCTCAGGTCCCTTTCCATGGTGCTGCTCTCCAGCCTCTCACTTCCCAGTCTGTCTGCACATCCAGGGCTTCCATATCCCAGGGATATTAAAATTAGAAGTTTCCAATAAACTTGGCTGCCCATTTTCAATAGTTAATTTGGCAAGAGAGGGGAGGAGTGATTAATAGCATGTAGTACTTCATACATTCAAAATTCATCTGCCAGTGACTTTTGCTGTGAGCAATCTTCAGTGCTGAAAGTCACAGCACATAAGAGTTATTGACCATGTACAAATGTGCTGCAGAGCAAGATACATGGCATCACTAAGACCGTATGTGGTAGACATGAACCCAGGAAGATCCAGGGAGAGTTTTTCTTTGTCTGACCTTAACTCAAATTCCTAATTTTTGATCAATGATTTCAGGTATAGCACTGGTCTGGAGCCCTGGTCTTGGGAGAATTACAATTGTAATTGTAAAGTATCAGCTGTGGCTCACATGCTCCAAACACCTGAGCTGACGGATGATCAAGTAGACTGAAGATTTAATATTCATCAGAGCCAAATGGTTATGCAAGAAATAAAATTCCACAAGACTATTCCTTGAATAGTAGCAACAGCCCATTGTCAGTTCACCTGCCCCCAGGACACACCAATTGCCATAGTAACAACTTCCATTCATAGCTCAACGCAGCACATTTTCCAAAGGTGTGTCAGTGTCACTCTCACTTTTTCAGATCCCCAGAGCATTTGGGAGATGGTTTGTAATTCATGCAGCAAATTATTAACTAGGCAGCAAGTGAGGGTCACGGACCTCACTACGGGGGTCTGGAATTCAGCTCAGTTAGTAGGAAGAAAGAGACCAAAATAGCACTCTACCATTCGTGTCTTGAGGCATGGTACCACTGACTTGAGCACTCTGTTAGATTAAAAGGCCTCCAGAGGCCTACACCCTTAAAGGCCATTACAGTAGTCAAAAATCTGGCTACTGCTACCATTAATGTGAGCACACTGTGTTGCATGGGGTTAGTTATAGCTCTACATCTCTTGAGTTTTTCTCCTCTGCTCTGGGAACTCACTGCTGCCAAACTCCTAAGGGCTGTGACTTCAACCTGCCACAGCCATGGGTAGGAGGATGGAGAAGAAATACAACTTCTTTAAGGTGAAGTGTCAGGACAAGCCATGCTGAGTTTTTTTGTCTTTATAAACAAGGTCTTGGGAGGATACACAGACACTCAGTGTTGGCTGCCTTGCACTCCAAGGAGAACATTATTATTCTTCTGCACCGAAGTACAAGTAAGCTCTGGCCAAACAGCAAAAGATTTACTGCTTCTTCAATTTGTTTTTAACTACAGCTCGAAAAATTTAACTAAAGCCCACATACTTACAGAATATCTTATGGAAAAAATAATTTTAATGCCTTGGATTTATTAAGTATATATGTTATATTAGTCAGAAACAGCGTAATAGAGGAGCTATGTTTGAGTGCTACATTTTACAGTGGTTTTTACCACTTAGCTAAAATGGTATCAGTTATTATACCAGCTAATATTAATTACTATCAAGTGAAATTCAACCTCCTGCATTTTAGATTATAGTGACTGTTCTTAGATAGGTATTGTCATTTTTATCTGGACTGGAAACTCAAATATATTTTATGTTTAAAGCAGCACAAGTGAAACAATAGTCACAGTGTGCTGAGCAGGGAAAATATCCCCACTTACCATGTGATGTTGTAGATGCTGAGACCTATGTGAAGCTGGGGAGGGTCTGAAACAGCTACATATCATACTGACTTACACTGTCTACACTATCTACTGAGACAAGGTTATGATGTCTGGATGTTTCAAGGAAGTACAATATATTTTGTCCCCTGAAAATAAAGCAGTAGACTTTTGACATGGAAAGAAAGAACAGCTTCATAGCTACGTATTCCAAGAGAATATTTAGTGTAAAGATATGAAGAACCAGTGAACACAAAATTAAGTAGACAAGTGATGAGAAGACAATGTAAGAAAGGGAAAACAGGTAGAAACTGTCACAGCAGGTTGTTCTTAACTTCAGTGGGTGGGAGACATGGAAGACACCTGTAAGGCTCTAAGCACAGTTTGTAGTGCCTCTGAAATAGACCCTGGAAAACAAACAGCTGAAACCTTTCCTGCACTGCAAACCATTCTCATAGTCAGAAGCATTAAAACGCTGCATCAGCTTAGAGCTGTCATTTACTCTGTCAGCAACACAGTGAAGGTAAGAAGAGGATGCAGAATAGTCCACACACACACTGCCATATTACTCCAAGCTGGAGAAGCTTCCAAGCTCCTGGTCTACACCAAAAGTGTTTTTTTTCAGATAGTACAAAGCATGCTAACCAATGGCCAGGCTTTACCCTCAACACAAACCTTCTTGTGAAGTGCATTCCTCTCCCCTGATTAAATTTCCCAAGAAACACAAATGCTGAATGCATCCAAAGCCTAGTTTTCATCCCTGCAAGTTGTCCTTTGGTGCTTTCTAAATTAGGTAGCAAATACAAATCCTAATTTGCACATAAAGGATCTGTGTCAAAAATCATATTTCTTCCATGTAATTGGTTTTCTTTTAATTCTGAACTTAATGTATATCATTCTTGTTGAACTGCTTCAAATAGGCTTTGAACAGGGATTTTTTTTTTTTAAATGTGAAATAATGAAAAAAATGCCATCTTATTTTACTGCTTACTTCAGGATTCAGAGAGATGAAGAACAGTGACAGCAGAGCTGTTCACCCATAACCCTGGGGCAGCAGGTAAACTGACAGTGTGTAATTACTAAGAGGTGATATTAAGTTAAAACATATAGCCAAAATAGTGCTATTGCATATGCATCCCTTGGCCTTCAAGGCAGTGTTTAAAATAAAAAACCTTCACTGAGACAGAAAAACTGCTATAGTTATATCATAGCACACTGAGTTGCGAACCTTTTAATGAAAGACATAATTCTTCTGCTGTCTGCATCATACTATATTCTCATGCAAAACACTTTAATGCATAGTGTAAATTATCTAAGACTTTCTTAGTATGTATTACATTTCTTAATCATAGATATTGGGTGTAAAAAAAGGAGAATTATGTGACATGCTGCAAAACAAATTGCTTGGTGTTAGCATATACTAGCTGGGTCTATATCTGAAAAATGCATGCATAGAAGGGAAGGATTGTTTTTAATGTGCAGAACTTGCTTCTAAGTGCATATGTTATCAATGAAGCAAAAATGACTAATCTGAAATGATGGTGGTCTGATTTTCAGCCAATATAATCAGTTTAAAAGCAAGGGATCTAGATTACAGTCTGGATGATCTATTCCTTCTGAATTTCAGAAAAAGCTTCATGTCTGGAAAAGGATAAATATAAATAAAACAAACGTTTTCACCCACTTTCTTAATTCATTACATTCACTTTAGCTATGAAGAAGTTTTAAATGCAAATCTTGTTTTCATCAATAAAATGCTTTTGTTTCCAAGTTAGCAGACAGGTTTGTTTTGCTGATGTCTCATCAGCTGAACACTGCAGCAGTGTAAATGGTGGACAATGTCATCAGCATCTTTTAAGGTATGAGTTTCTCATAAATGTCCCTTTTGAGAACAGGATCTGATGAGACATGCTATCTAATCTTCTGTCAAGTTTGACTGAAGGCGAAGCTTATTTATATTACACTAATGCTGAATATTTCTGAGTACTAAGCAGAGGCTAGAATTTAGCCTCATAAATAATAAATATTCCATATTATTTATGTAATATAAATATTCTATATTATTTATGTAATAAAATTTCATTCAAACAGATGAGCTACTTTGAATGCAACCTGAAAATCCATGTATCAAACACCATCAAATAAACCAGAATTTGTGAAAGTTAAAACCTTGTGACTCTTGCAAAAATATAAATGTATATTGCAGTTGTGAGTACAGAGGAATAGGACACCTTTTAACATGGACTTCTGGGAGTAAGACATATAAATATATAAACACTAAGAAATCCATGATCTGACAGTTCAAAATGGATTGATTGCAATCATCACATCTAATCATTACAGATATATTGTTCCATGTATAAGCTCTCAACTCTCTAAGGACCAAGTCTAATGATGGTTTTGTGTGTGTTCTTTGTTGCTAATATACAAATAGTGATGCACATTCTAAGAGATGCTGACTACCTGGAGGCAGTGTTCTTCAAATCATAGTGGCTTTTGAATTATGTTCATAATCCAGGGCAGGGTTGGAGGGGACACACACACACTTGACAATGACGATGATACCAAACTGTGCCTCCCACTGTGTTCTCTGATTTCTTTAAGCATACTGAAATATAATAATATTGTGAACTTTATTACTAAATGCAAAGTATTACTGATTACAAGCAAGCATAGAACTATATGCAATGAATTGTTAAATCAAAAGATACATGCTAAAATGCATATTTATATTAAAAAAAAACCCTCCCAATTTTAATTAACATAGACTTTGAAAGTAACTTATGCCCTCAGTGAAATATAAAAAGAAGTAATGTTGTAAAATAGACAACATCAAAAGACAGTAACACATTTTTAACAGAACACAAAAGGATCTAAAAAAAATTGCTTGTATATCTTCTGGGGTTTTATTCATACCGTGGATGAAACACTGGCTGATATTTGTGGCGGTTATTCATGACATGTCTGGTTGTGTTATGACCTTCCCTTTTTTATTGGTTTATTTGATGTTTGTGGTATTTTATATAATTGATTTATGCCTCATGATATGTTTGGGAGCTTTCTAGTAATATACAACAGTGATTGTATGTCTGTAGTGATGTTACATATTGCTGTTTGTGAGTTTTCTTGGCCAGGTCACCATTGTAAATAAAACTTGTTCTCAATAGATTTTTATGTGGTTAAAGATTTTGACTACTTGAGTGACTGATTGATGGACCGTAAAGCACTTGCTAGCAGGACAACAGGGTATCATAAAAACTGTGTCGTGTATTTCTGATTCCAAACCCGGTTTAGTTGTCCTGATGTGCGTAGTTGCCCACAGCATTTCAAGCCTTCTTTCTTGGGCTTACACAGTGTGGCAGAATTTGACTTGTTCTTAGGTAATTATCCATCCTCTGATACTCTAATGAGTCCTTTAGTTAAAACTCTACTAGAAAGTACATGGAAATTGTCTTTCCCCCCTCTCTCTCAGCTTCTTTTTGCCTCTCTTTCTCTCTTTGATTCCCTCTTTCTTTTTCTTCCTTCTTTCCTTGTCTTTCTAGCCATGTTTCTATGACATAAATGACAAACGAGAATGAATATTCCAACTACTACAGTGATGACTTTTCAAAGAGATTTTCAAATTCCCCCTATAATACACAGATAACAAAAATTACTCAACAACTCCTTTTTTATGTGGGCCATGCTTTGAGTTTCTGCAACTAAATCATAGAAATTCTAATTAATTGCACATAAAACCTATTTTGCACTGTCCAGACTAGGACAAGACTGCCAGTTTTCAGTTCATTACTATCCATGAACTTGTGCTAATGAACACCTGCAACTTCTATCCAGATTCAGAATAGTTCTGATAAGATGACAAATAACACAGATCTCTCCCGTTTACACAGCAGCCTGTTAGCAGGGTCTCTGTTATAAACTCTCATTAGCATTTCCTGAGTCTAGTTAACAGATATTGGAGGATCTTGGTCCAGACACGGTTTGATTCTATCTAGAGTCAAGACCCTGGCTTGATATCCAAAGTAATGCTCACTGTTGCACATTCACTGCCTCTCTGCCTTAAAGGGAGCACAGCACAGGGTGCAGGTAGAAATTAGTATAACGAGCTTTGGCTTTTCAAGGGAAAAGAGGAAAGGGAAGTGAGGGATCTCATCTGACCAGCCATTATCTTCTGTGTCGTAAGAAACCTGATAAAATCAAAGCACAAAATCTTAAAAGTAATGCTATTTATCAATAACCACTTTTGTCCCTTTCCAGACACCTCTGGGTCGTGCTAAACACCATGGCTGAAATGATGAAACTGTCAACAAAGACACGGTTGTACAACTCAGTAATTTTCCCCATCCCCCACCCCTTTTTGTTCTGTAACCTCATTCAGTTCACAAGATGAATAAAAAATATACAGTTTTTCTTCTCTAGCTAGTTTTCTGTTAGTTCAGTATTTTGAATGGGCTCGCACAGTTGTCAGAAACCAGCAAAGGCAGCAACAGAAGGGGACCAAAGCTTTTCCTATGGCTCTCTCTGGCAACAATGACCTAGAAAAGCTCAGGCATGACTTTTGGTGCACTGACTAGTTACAAAGGATCCCCGTGTAAAATATAGGGGGAGAAAAGAAATTCAAAACTCATAGACTTTTCGAAACTTGATTTCAGCATTTACACATAGGACACTGGTGATGGTGTCAAAGACTATACACGGAGACACAAGCACAAATTCTTATCCAATTTCTGTCTCCTACCTTCAGAGACAGCATTTTTAAACTTCTTGTATGGAAACCATTTGATAGGGCTTTGGAGCTAGTATTGCTTCTGATTTTTCTGCCAGAAACAGGAAGTAGCTTGAGCTTAGGATTTCATGGATCCTGACATATTTGATTAGATTTTACTTTGGTTCTGAAAGAGCAAAGCAGCAAAAGAGTGAAGTTCAACAGGTTAGTTGGTTTCTTGGCATATGTTTAAGGCATAGAGTAATGGTAAGGCATAAAGTAACTGAATTCATAGCCCTTCTTACTGTTTGTGTGAGTTTAGAAGATTATAACCAGTTGGGACTGCAACAGAAGAAACCCCCCAAGGAAATCTTCTTTAGAAATTTTGCTTTACATGATCTCTCTGATAGTTAACAGGGAAAATGAAATATCTGCAGAAACTTTGTCATGACTGTAAGGTGACACTGCTTTTTTCCCCCTTCCCTCAAACTCTGATATGAAGCTTTAAACAAAGATAGATCAATTTGTTTCCCATTCATCTTTGGTAAACCTCTAACTACTCATGTAGGTGCTGAAAATTTCCATTGTGGCACACAGAAGCTTTCCCCTTCCTTCACACAAAACGCAAGACTCTAGCCAGAGCTGGCATTTTTTCCTCAAAAATGTGGTGTGCAAAATGATGACAGATCTACTCTCACACACTTGTCCATGCTTACTTCTGAAGGTGTGCTCACTTTGCCTACAGTACAGGCAAAGACTATTTCTGATGCTGTGGAGTAGAAG
The DNA here is from genome assembly GCA_013397055.1 of Pachycephala philippinensis. NCBI lineage: Eukaryota > Metazoa > Chordata > Aves > Passeriformes > Pachycephala > Pachycephala philippinensis. The sequence continues at coordinate 56,840 of VWZT01002934.1, forward strand.
CATGACAGGAGATGGTCCCTGCAAAAGCAGGAGCTGAGCTAAACTGCTTTTGTTTATGTCTACTTTCCCCTTCATGAATAATATTGTGTTTGCAATTGCCTCTAAAAGAATTGTTCCTGAAAGCAGCATTCCAGCACCTCTGAGATGTTATGGTAGTGGGAAGGTGAGCTGGCAAGAAGGATTGAACAATACAAGTATGCCTTAGCGTTTGATAACCTGAGTTAGCAAAACTGGCATGTTTAAGAACAACACCCTGCAAGCAGCACTTCTCTACACACAGCCTTAAAGGCAGTCACAGCACTGGACAATTCTAACTGGTAAATATGCTGGCACAAGCTCCAGAAGAAACACCTTTGAAAGGACTCATGTAGTGTATACCTCTGGCATGCTTGTATGCAGAAAGCAAAATGAAAGACTCAAAAATGCCCCATCTTTGATGTGAAGAATACGTATTTTAAGAGTAAACAAGTGAACATAAAAACCAGGCCAGACTGGATTAATTATTCTACAGGCTCAGAGTTCTGCTTTCGCCAGTGGCCTGGGTTAAGTGCTTCAAAGAAAACAGCTGGCTAATTATGCGGTCCTACATGGCAAAAAGGACTGAGATGACTCTTTCTTATCCCTGTGATCCCTGAGCTAACACCCTCGAGTATGAATTTCATGGCCCCTCCTAGTACGTAAAATTACAAATTATATTATTGGTCACAAAATTAAGAAGTCCCTTTAAAAATCCCATTACAATATTTAACTCTTTGACCTCTATAGGTTAACGAATATTCACACTGTGAAAAAAAACTATTTAATGCTTATTTTTTAACTAATACAGTAAGTTTCTTAAAATCATTACAGCTAATGATGGAAATACACTGTACGTGATGCCTATAAATTATACTCCTAAGTTCAAGTCTTGAAGCCTTGAAAAATATCTGGCATTATTCAAAAAAGTTACATAAGCAAGCTACTTAGTTATCTAAGTGCGACAGCAAAGCTGAAGTGAGTTTGTTGGGACAAACCATGAGTCAATAGGTTTGGATCTAATTCATGTTAGCTTACCTTTAAAATGGGGTTACTCCCACATAAGACAAATTTCTTTTTCTTTTTGCCCTTCCTTTATTTCTAGTGCTTGTGTTTTAGGCATTGAAAGCAGGCTCTCTCTCCCAGCTCCGCTAAGCTGCTGTGCCTACACACCACCCTACCCTGCAGTACCTGGGTATGCATCTTACCAAGCCTATCTGCAATAACAATTATGCAAACACCAGCAGTGATTTTGGAATCCAAATAAACACCCATTGAATACTGCACTGAGACAGTCAAACCACCACTAACATCAGGGGTTTTTTTTCTTAAAGCCTTAACCCTTTGAATCACAACACTTTCCTAAAAATTGTTTAATAAGCGTCTTTTACCAAAATAGAAAACATGAGGAAAGAAGGAATAACACATCTTTAATTAGAAAAATTCAAATCAGCTCTTAATTTAATTCAACATACCAGCAGCCATGATTAGGTCTGCATCATGATATATCTCCAATACTATCAATTTTCATAAATGCAAACTTTCCTGAATATGGTTCTGATGTATCCTGACATTTTAAAATATGTCCTATTGTCCTTTCCTGTGCAGCAGACCAAGCACAGAGTGTTCAGTCCTATATCACTGTCACAGTGGTATTAGACCAGATGGCTGCTTCCTTGCAGAATCAAGAATTAGAGATAATTTATGCTGTTCACTGTTATTAGAATGTAAAAATATAAAGAGTTTGCAGCATGCATACATGAAAAGCTGCTCAGATCCATCAGTGACATCCTGGTGAAAAGCATTTACCCCGTTACTGCACTCTTAAAGGTAAAGTCTTCGGTGAAGCCATGGACTTCTGCAAAGCCTATTAACTGTTCTGCATAGGATACCACACAGGGGGCTATCTGACCTAGGTTGCAGTGCTGCTTTGGTGGGGAAAGAATATTCTGAGTTGGGAAAAATATCCAAGAGCTGCCTTCTTTCTTCTTTCTTGTAAAATAATTCCACCACACGAACGTTCCCATTAATACATGACAGTTATTTTTATGTCATGAAGAATGAAGTTAAAAATGGAAGCTTTCTTCATTCAGTCTGTTAATCAGTACAGGAGAATACTTCTCAGTAAGACCTCGTACCAAAGGGCATGAGAGTTACATAAATTTGCTCCTGTGCCAGTGAGGAGAGCAAGTTTTCCTGATCAGGGCATCATTGCAACCTGTGTCTCTGCTCTACCTGTGCATATGTATGCACCACAGCGTGTGTCAAATACTGAAAAGAAAGCGTGTCAGCCTGCCTATTATCGAGTCTGAGCTCATTGTAGGTAAGAATCTTGTTTGTATTTCAAACAGCTGAATCATTTGATAAAGATATATTATTAATGCAGCTGATTCATTTGGAGGGACTTCTCAACCTATTCAGGAATTAAAATGTCTCAGGTTCCTAAAAAAAGGGAGAGAAATGAAGGGGGAGAGAACTTAGTAAGTTTGCCCGTGTTGCTGCAATAAATGGTATCAAGACAGAAGTAAAAAGGATGTAAAGATAACCAAATGTCAAACACTGTTTGCAAGTAGCAATAGTCTGTTGGTTTATCTTTCCATCTCGGGAAGTTTAGCACAGTACTCTCTATGAATGATGTCAGAGTTGTAACCAGATTAAGAACAAACACTTTCATCAGTATTTAGGAATATTACAGGAGGAGAAATTTTACTGGCATTCACTGAAATTACGCACTTATTCTATGTGATTTTGAAAAAGGTGTATCACTGAGAATTATTTGGTTTAAATTAATCTTTAAAGTATACTAAGAAACACTGCTAGGGACAGATTTGCTTTCAGCTCTCTGTGAGTGTATAATTTGTATTTATGGCATACAATGGAAGTATTGTGACTTTGAATGATTGACTAACACCTTATGAAAGTCATTACTTTTGTATCAAGAACAATATTTGTAACATAATATGTTCTTAAGCTGATCAGGACAGCAGGAAGCAGCTAAGTGGATCACTTATCTTTATTTTGCAATTTAACCTATGTTATGACAGGGAACAAAAAAATTAGATAATTTATAATTTTCTGTCAGTGTTGCATATTTTGGGGTAAGACTGTAACTACTTGGTATAACTGAATAGTAAGGAGATTTGCCTGCCAAATAAAACAGAACAAGAAAGGTTACTTTAGTGTACAGTGAATTACTAGCTGACTGTTAGAACCAGATCACAAAGATTTCTTGCATTTTTGTTTCCTGACCAGTGTTGTAGATGATGGAATTTTACCCCTGTAAAAATCCTAGTACTATTTTTATTAAAATCAGAATAGAAGATAGTTGTTATGCAGGAGCAGTAACTCACATAATATGAGATGGCATTTCTTTCCAGCTCTTGCTGCTCCGCTGGTTCTAATAGCAACCTGGAGCTCAATTTCCTCCTCAAGAACATTGCATTTCATGTGGAATGTCAATTATTAAAATGCAGTGTCCCGTGTCTTACTTTTCACTAGATGAATTCATTTGCAAATTTGCTAATTTATGTAAATGATCCTTAACCTGTAACTGCCTGGCATGTATTTCTGAGTGCCTCTTTTCAATTCAGAAATACATATACCAACACATTAATTACTTTGTGTCACTGTTCCAAACACCAAATATTTAATTTCAGAGTAATCCAGAAAGAGTATCTGATGCTTCTTTCCATTCTGCATTTTCAATATCATTAGACCACTCAATATAGGTAAATGATCTTTAAAAGAGCATCTCTAGTCATAATCATTGGTGGTAAGTATAGTTTTAGTACACTATTTTTGTGAGAAGATATGACCTGATACTCCTTGAATTTTTAATTCGATTTTCAGCTTTCAATTTTTCTCAGGAGGTCATTGTTACTTACAATAGACCCAATCACAATTCCTAACATCACTCCTAAACTTCAAATTTTTGCAGCTATGTCTCTGCTCTGCATTTCAGAAGTGAAAAGACAGACGGGGAATTTCCTTCAGGCAGTCAGTGGTTCAGCTGCAGCTCTGATCTGCGTGTGGATGCCATTCTAGGCCGGGCACTTCAGTTTGGGTTCTACCATGAGCATAATCTCTGTGCACCCACAAGCGTTTGTTTCATTCTCCAAATGATCTTAGGAAACTCAAACTCCTCCTGTCTGTCTGCAGCTCTTATAAAAAAAAAGGATATTCAGAAAAACTCATCTGAAGACACTAATTTTTGCCTGACTTATCTCTGCTGCCCACCCAAACCTCTCCAGTGCTCTCATCAGGAACCAAAAACAGTTTAGAACCTGTCAATGAACCTGGTCTCAGTTGGGGATTTTAACAAAACCTAAAATGAGGCAATTTTCCTCCATGTTGTTACTGTTCCATAGCTTCCCACAGTCCAAGTAAAAGGATCCAGATTCCCTGTGGTGTAATTGCAGCCACAACTCCATTGATTTCAGTGACCTGTGAATGGCAGATAGGACTATGGCCCAAGGTCTCCTCTTGACAAACCAGCTAGAGCTTGCTTTCTCTTGACTATTATCTGATTTACATGTCCTTGTTTCAGATGCCCGCCACACGGGGTAGGTGAACAAAGCTGTTTCAGAGCCAGCTACAGAGATCATTCCCAGCCAGCACGGACGTCCCATGGCTCTGAGCCTGAGCTGCAGGGCACAAGTCCTTCACGGAGCTCCTGCCCGACTGGCCACCCCTGCCTGGGGCCCTTGCAGGACACTGTTGCTCTCTCCAGCTGAGCTGAGGTTTTGTTTCTCCAGGGTGTAAGGGAAGGAGAGAGGGACGAGGTGCATCCAGCTGACAGGCCAACACACTGTCACGCCAAGCCCAGCTTGCTCTTCCTGAGCTGGAGCGCTCTTGTGTCTCAGTGTTTAGATTGGCTTTAGAAAGTGCAAAGCCAAGAAATGTTTGGCTGCTTTACCCCTGTTTCAGCATTCAGATTGCTAAGAGAAAATCTCAAATGGCCACTTGCTGTGTGTTCTGCAGACATTTTAGCACAAAATCGGCATCTCCAGTATCACCCTCTCACAGTACCCTGAGGTCCTGGGTATTTGATTTCATTTCTGCTGGGACAGTAGCAAGGAAGATTAGCTAACATAGTTGTTATTTTGGAATTAAAAAGTCTTTCACTGTATTTTGTTGCCGTTACCTCTAAAAATTTCTATATCTGAAACTCAAAGTAGAGTTTAATCTGCTTCTTAGTTTTCTCCACTTTACAGGATAATGTCTCTTTAAATCTACCCCGAAGATATTCCTCCTGGCCCAGAAGATGACAAAATGACTTGATGATTTATTTATGTGGAGCTTGGCAGACCATAGTCCAGATTGTGGCTGAGGCTGAATTTTATGAGCATCCCCCCTAGTGAGTATATTTAAAAATTAAAAAAAAAAAAAAAAGAAAAAAATTAAAGAAGAATAACCATCAGGTAGTTTCACTTGAGAAGAAGAAGGAGGGAAAAAGCCTCTTAAACTGGNAAGAAGAAGAGGTCTTCATAGATCTTGGCATAAGAACCAAGCAAATATTATCAGGAAAAAGAATGGCTAGGAAGAGAGTTTTAGGACAGAATATAAATACTAATTTATTAATAATATTTTGTGTTTAGAGAATTGGAATTTTCTCTTCATCTTCAAAAAATTAGAAAGATGAAGAAAGCATTTCTCATCTCAGCAGAAGCTAATGTTTGGTCTGTAATTTTTTTAGCCATATACCACTTGGCATTTTGTACTGGAAACTGGCTTTTTTTGCACAGAAAGATGGATGTCTCATTGTCATTCCAGACCATACAAGCGGCATGTTGGTGCAATGATGTAAGAAAGCAATTTTCTGCCCTATTTTATTGATTTATAGTATTTTAGTAAAGTGATAAAAACTTAATGCTAGGGATAAAAAGGAGTCTCATCTGATGTAGAGGCAGTAGAAAAGAACAGAGAACGAGGAAGATCCGGCATTAATACATATTTGCCGTGTTTTCTCAGGCCTCCCCTGTACTAGACCATTAATTAAGTTATAAAAACTGTGTCTAAACTTTTCGACTAAGATGTTTCCTAGGCATTAATCCCTTCTTTCAAGGCACAGGTTGGTGCAGGATTCTGGCTTCTTGAAGCATACATATGCACAAGCACAGGCAAACCCTAAAGGCCAGAGCAGCAAGGACAATTGTCAATAGTCCTGACTCCTTTGGGCTGGGAGCCTCCGTGCTGGGGAAACAGAATCGGGGGCACTTTTGCATAGTGGGAATCAGCAATAAGCAAGAATGTGACTCCATAGCATTTCAAAGCATAGCTTCACAGCAGGTCCTTGGGCAGCTTGTCTAAGGGCTGTTACAAAACCCTAAGTTCACATTTTTCTTGCTGTAGGGGAACTCCTGAAGCAGACAAGCCCTGAGGCAGAAACTCCTACATCCTGAGGTAAACCTCCTCTTGGGATACTCTCATCCTTGTGGCTCAGCATAGGGGCTCTTGTTACACCCATGCACAGACCACAGCTTTGATCCCGTCTCCTTTCCCAGTGCCAGGAAATAAAGTCCCTCAAGTCCAGATCCATAAAAACTGAGCTTGTGCCAATTTATAAGATGGCCAAATTGTGTTGGAAATCAATTCGGCTGAAAACTGTATTACACACTGTTCTAGGATGTTGTATACAAGTGAATATTCATTTGATGTCAGTAAATGGAAGCTGGAGCATGCTAGGAAGCAGCATTTTCATCCACAGTGGCATCCCCCACTTTTCTCCAAACAATACAGGGAATATTCCTGAAGCCCCCTAAAAGGTAGCTCAAAGGAAATTCAAAGATATTCAGGACATTCATGCTGTTGATAAATCAAGGTCAACAGGAAAATATTAACAGTGGCTACACCAATGCATTTTAGGTTTGTTTGGGGTTTTTTTTTTAGTTAAACTGGAGAACTACTCACACCACTAATGTAATGGGAGAAGGGTATTTTACAGCCAAGCACCAAACTAACCTTCTGAAGTCTGATCTATTCTAATTCATCAAGTGAAATATTTATTTGCCCTTGAAAAGAGCTTGGGTAAGCTGTACACACCAAGGGTATCTTCAGGACTGGGATTCCCATGTGAAAGAAAGGGAATACCAGTATGACAGCCTAGTGCAGCCCCGTATTAAAGTACTGTACAGTATTAAAGCTACAAAGAAAATGCTTGATAGATCTTAGTCCTGCTTGGAAACCCTAAGCTGATCCACCAAAAGCATTGATTCACTTCTGACCAAAGTTATTTCTGAAAGATATACTTGGAGTGGTGAGAGTATATATTTATTGCTAAAAAAATTCCAGAGGATTGAAAATTATGTCAAATTTTTTGGTCCAAAATAGCACTGCATGGAATACACACAGCTGGTATTGCTGCTAGGGATGTAGATTAAAAAGCCATAAGAAAACAATAAATGGCATATTTGATTTCACAGAATAAACTGCCTGAGCCCTCACCTTTGGAGAACTGCACTGTGTAAATCCAGACACTGACACCAGGGTGAGAAACAATGGAAACAAAATGAGTGCTAATTTAACTTCAGCCTCAACATTTTATATCATAATCTCACTCTGTTATGTATTGAAACCAGTCCTTGTACTTGACTCTATTTTGTGTCTTTTAATGACCTGTCAAAAACTCAGTCAGGGCTTATTGTATTTATATTTTTAATTAGTTTAGTAAGGAGATGGACTGCTTATATTTGATTTTTTTAATTAACTGTGAAAATTTCTGCACCAGGATGATACTGTACACATTGATATGTGCGTTTCTTTATTTTGTGTTTGCTGTGTTATATATTGGAGACAGAAGTGTCACTGGAAAGGCATGCCTAAATAGTGCTTCACAGGTTGCTGGAGCACTGATGGGAGCTGGTTATGTATCATGTAATTTATTCTTTGTATTCTAGCATGCAACTCAGTCTGGTACCAAAGAAAATCATGTCAGGTCATGTCATGTCCCTAGCAGTATTTTGCTACACTGTGGATGTGTAGACTTTATTGCTTATGCTAAAAAGCAACACCTTGTCATCTTTGGTGACTTGCATTCTCTGGCCACAGAACAAATACTTCATTGACCGTGGTTTATGGCCGATTTTTGATTGCTATGAAATGCCTTAGCCACAGCCTTCTTCAAATCCTGGTCAAGATCTTTCAGTGTTTCACAAACTTGTGACTGTCTTGCTCAAAATTCAGAACTTGTAAGAGTGGTAGTGAATTCAGGATGCCTAATCCATTTCGAAGTCCCTACACAGCAAGAGGGTGTGAGTGAAGTCTATTCAATGTAATATTAAGCTCAGTTTTGATGAGGAAAAAATGGAGGTGCAGCTGTTCATGTAGACAAATTTAACCTCTGTCCCTCTAATCAGTTTTCTACTGATAACATAAAAAACAAGAGTTGCATGTAGAAAGCAATGCATAGCTCTGGCAGGCTTGGATCCCCACACACTACTGAGACACCATCAGTGTTCTAACTTGCAATTGTTGCAAGGAAGGAGTAAGAGAAAAATCATTAAGCAACTTTGATTTGCACAGGTGATCTGGAATAATTACACAGCTACCAAACAATAGCACACGAAGATTAACACAATTTGCTCTGTAATCACCATTGCTCCCAGTGAAGTTACTCTGTGGATCACTATGTAATGGCATGCATTATTTCACAGTAACTATGCAGGGACTCAAGTCAACAGAGTATGTTGCCCAAACAGAGCAAATTATTGGAAGTTAAAGAGGTCTAAGTGTTCCAAGGAGTGACATGAGTTTTATGAGATCGATGATTTTCAGGTTTTTATTAATAGCCTCTGAGGTTTGGAGAAGAGCTACAACACTGCTGGAGGAGCTAAGGAAGAAGATCTCAAGTCTATCTCAAGGAGCACTGAAGCACAGAGGCACTGGCTCTCATGGGTACATTTATAACCCTTTTACCAGTCCCACTGCACAAGGCAATGCAGAAAGCAGAGAGTTCTTGTGTTCCCTCAGAGCAGGTATTCGAATTTGGTTTGGACTGGAGGAAGAATTTTAAGCCCTTGTCTTGGGCAGCTAGCACGACCAGCTTCACATCTACAGAATAACAGACCTTGTACTCTGCTAATAAATGCACTGACTCGTGCTCCAGACACCAAGGACATGAACACAAAGTGCCACAGAAAATGAGAGAGAGACTATTCAGCCATGCAAGCACAGAGCATGGACGACTTGCAGTCCTGCACACTGAGGGTGTATTTTCAAACACTCTTGGACAAAGAAACCATTAAAAATACAGGAGAATAAGGAGAAAGAAATAGGAGATATAAGAAATAAGGAGATATTGTGTTTCTATCCATACGGTTCCTTATGAATAGGTAATTTTTATCTGTGCTTTACTCAATCAAATGTTTATAAGACTGTCTAGTCTCAAAGATGCCTTCTAAAAAATATATTGCTCTAAAATAGATTGCTCTATAGTTAATGTAACGGAGAACAGTATTTTGATTAATGCCTTCCCATTAGTGTATAGACAAACTAGATTGTGTTACAGCATTACAGGTTGAGTTGGTAGCTCAAAAGAAAAAAACATGCTCAAAACTGGAGTAACAACAATCGTGGTTCACGGGGGACATCACTAGAGACACCTGAGAGGCAATATTAAGCACTGGAGTTCTCGAAATAATTCCTAACACCTTATTGTTCATATATATTTAAATTTTTAAATTAATCTATTGTAATGCTCCTATTTGTGTTGAATTTTAGCACTGAAGTAGTGGCATGTCTGCTTGTTAAAACTTTCACAGAAATAACCCACACTGAGAAACTGAACTTTGAGTTTCAGATACTGATCATTCAGGACCATCTGCTCACAGTCTGTGGGGCAGGAAGGTACTGAAGTAATTTGACAACATTTCAGTTAGCAATTAAATTTGGGAAAATCTCAAGACAATTGGCAACAACCTGCAAGCTGCAAAATACGGCAGTTTAACAATAGAAATACATAGATAATATTTTTGGGGCTGTTTGACTACAACAGGAATGGACCCAACATAATGACCCAGGGGGTCCCTGAGTATCAAATGTCCCGATCATCCTGAATTATGGGCTCTGTTTCGTATGCAACAGCACACAAAGCTGTATTTTAAAATGCTTCTCTTAATCTTCTGCAAGGGAAGTGTCTGCCAGAGCATCTAAAACAAATGGTTCTAAATCTTGCCTGATTAGACTCAACTGCACTTACAACCTACCTCCCCCTATGTTCGTCTATTACTGTTTAAATCTGTATACATAATTCTCATTGCTGGAAAGATGCAGCAATGCTTCATGATGCTCTTTCTACTCTAATGCTGCATAGCAGTTGCTTTCTTTAGGCCCCAGCTCTTACCTACATCTGTGCTTACTGAAGTGAGACTTCAATTTGCTACACCACGCCAAGGTATTAATAGACAATTATTTATTGCAAATCTGAACCATTTATACTGTTTACTGGCTGACACAATGTAAAATTTTGATCCAAATGTTAATGTGTCCATGACATTGCATAATTCTATTCCACAGCAGGGTTTATTTCTTTCCTCAATGAATTGAACTTGCAATATGAGGAAATAGAGTTTTTAATGGATGAATGATTTACAGTCTCAAACTTATAAGACTGCTTACTTATACAAATAAGTGAAAATGTCTAATTAAAATAGCACAGCAAACCAGAAAAATTTAGGATTTTACTGGAGGCAAAACTAAGGGAGAAAAAAATGGAAATAAGTTGCAAAGTACTTAAAGGATAAATGAATAAATCTTACATTAGTCATTTGGAGGCAATTATAGTTTTAAACAGGCATCTTTGAGTCCAGACAGTCTTATAAACATTCAGTTGAGTAGAGCACAGATAAAAATTACCTATTCATAAAGAACTGTATGGATAGAAAAGCACTTCAAAGTCTCCAAATGTCTGCTGAAATTACCTTTACAAATATTTTTTGCAGTTGGGTAAAAAAACCCCAAAAACAAGAAAAAGAAGATGTAATTTCAAGTGTTTATCTGCTCAAGTTTAGATATCATGCTTTTAAAGCCATCTAGACATGGAACCTTCTTTAACTGATACCTGCACGAATCTTCAAAATACCGATGTTTGAATTAAAGTAATATTTTTCTACTGAACTGTGATATTAAGTTAATCTTTTCCCCTTGCTATGACAAATGGTTATAAGGCAGTTCTAATTAAATCTCTACTAAATTCCAGTAATAATACCCAGAACCTGTGGTCAACTCAGCTCACAAAAGACATTCAAAGTCTTGGTAGTATTTCAGCTTATATGGACAAAACTACACTGGAAGGAGCTCTACCAGACAGAATGAGCCTCATTCAGTACCAGAACAGGTGGAAGGTACCCTATTAAAGATTTCTTCTGGCGTACAGCCGAACAGCTCCATTCCCTTTTTTTTTTTTTTTTGGTCTGGTTGGTTTTGTTTTGTTCTGTTTTTTCAGATTTGTCAAATCCATAAAGGGCCCCAGATATCATTCCAGGATATCAGAAAGATGAATAATGGCACTGGGTGAGTACTGGGTGTATAATGTTGGCACAGATTTGTGGCTGACAAGCTGTGACTCTATGGAAGTGATGGTAACAGGTAAGAGGTAGAGGGATGCATTTCTATACATTACAGCAGAATAAAACTAGCCAGTGTGACTTAGCCCACTACCTAAAAATTGATACTCTGTACAGTTCTGAGATCCATGAAATAAGTGGAAATAGGATCACACCTGTACATCACAAGCAAGTGTTGAAATATTTTTTTCAGGAATATCGATAGGGTTTTTTTTTGCACCTAGAGTGCAAAAATCAGACTGAAGTGGAAAAACAGCTGAATTACCTTCCTTTTCCATTACTAATTTAAGAAGAAATAAGATATAGTTGTGATTCCATGTCTGAATGGCCTTATCAACATAAGCATTGCATGTGGTGCTTTTAAAAACTGAGCACCCAGGCAAGGCATGGCTGTAGCAGCGAAGCCGCTCACACACCAGCTGCTTCTTTGAAGTTCTTTAGAAAACAAATATAAGAACAGATATTTTGAGGCCTATTATAGTACTTTTTAAAATATGACACAGGAACTAACATCCAGGCAGTGACTGCAGTTGCACAGATAATGCCACTGTGAGGCTGAAAGAAATGAAGCCTAAGAAGGATTTTGTTTACCATCCCTCCCTCCAAGTAGAACAATCGGAGCTGTCCCGAACAGCCCCTGATCCTGCTGTAAATTAGACAACTTTTCATTTTTGTTTAACATGCATTCACATTGAGATGTCTTTTTGAGCTACCAGGATACACGCTGTTGATGCATATTAATGACAGGATGTAATTTTTACTATTATTGTTCTGTAATATAGAATATGTCTAACTACATTTTGTTTATTATTCATAATACACAATGAGAGAACACACCAGAATGGCTCTTTTGGAGGCCTCACATGCTAGGCTGCAAATGTGTATTAACAGTAGTACACATTTATGTGTTATGGTTTCATAAAATGCATTTGCATAATATGAAATCATAATCCCAAATGTACAGTAAAAACCCTATGAAAAATAGTTACTTCTCATATACTAAACAATGGTTGATTTTAATCTTCACTGTCTCAGATGTGGAACTAGTAATTAGGGATTTCTTTATAATGGGAAAAATGCGTAGCCCATCCTACAGAACTAAGTCTTGTAAAATGAACCAATCAAACAAGAACTTTCTGTAAAATGGAAAAGATGGTTTGGTAGTAATTTGCATTCACACTTCATTTAATATACTTCCAGGCTGAGATGTTACTTCCAATATCATACCAGAGACTGAAATAAACAGGCAATGCTGGCAGGTCTGGCCATACAGCACTCCAGGGGCCTATGAATGCAAAAATGTGCGGTGGGAGCGGAGCAGAACTTAGCTCAGAGCAGAAGTCACTGGCACCCGGAAACCAGCTCAGAGGGAACCTTTGCAAGAATGTGATGCTTTCAAATTCCACTGTCCAATGAATCCCAGGACAGTTTTCTCCTAGTTTGATTGCAGAGATGGGTAAGTCTGTTTCAGTGTTGCTTCCACTTAACTGCAGCCACTTGTAGGAAAAGATTGACTACCCAGACATAATTCCCAGTGTCATAACTACAGCTGTATGTATGCCACAGCTACGATTTCTGTGAGGGGAAACAATGATTTCTACTTTTCTTCTTTAAAAAGAATCATGACATTTTTCACCTTGACTGGCTACTGTGCTATTTATTTAGACAATTTGACTTTGAGCTGCTTTTTGCTTCATATACATTATCAAATGATTAATGGCTAATTAGCATTTTGCTAATGGAAAATAAATGTAGATATGAGTGTGTGCCATTATGTTTTCCCTTTTAGTTCAAATTATCACATTTGCATTTTTATCAATAAAAATCTATGAGTTTTCTTTTTGCTAAGCCAAATGAACAGTCTTAATTATATTTAGGGCTCCAGTCCTTCAACAGATATTGTCTGGTACCCTGCTGCACCCACACCTGTCTATCACACCTTGCCAAGTTCTCTTCTTTTCCTTAAAGCATCATTTCTTGGTATACTTGGTATATTTCTGGAAAATCTCAGTACTCAGTTATCTACCAGAACTTCTGAGCACTGGCTCCTCTAAGCTCTATGGTGACTTGTTCAGACACTTGGCTCTTCACAGATGAATGTATTTGGAATTATTGAGACAAACTGTTTGATGGGGTGAAGGGGAGAAATGAGTTTTCATAATAAGATTATCATTAACATTTTTACAGAACAAGTGGCTTGAAAGCTAAAGGGGATGGAGGTCTCCAGGAAAATAAATATCAAGGCTTTTTGGGTTTTTTTTGAGACTTTTAGTGATTTACAAACCACCAGAAAAAATGTACTTTGGCTGTGAAGAATCACAGCTTGTCTAGTCACAACCCAGTACTCTCAATTTCAGCTGAGACTGAAAACAGAAAAATAAATGCTTCCTACAACAATGTATGATAAAGAGAGTTATTATTTCCATTCACCTGTCCTTTATATCAACACAGACAGCTAATCCAGGTGAATCTACCTACATTTGTCATTACCAGTGAATTAAAACCATAGAGAATACACACTAAGGAACATAATTCCACCTTTTTTTAAGCTTCATTGTGTTATAATTTACTTATCTGAAAAGTGGGATTTTCAGACATGACTATTAGTGCCATGCTGTGGCTACTAGTAATCAATGACTTGAGAAAGTCAAGAGAAAGGGGAGAATGCATTTACCAGTGACTATTTTTTTATGATGGTGTGTTTGTGCTGCTCACCAGAGATGAGCCAAGCAATTTTCTGAAGCAGTCCACTCTCATGTCCTTGTCATATGCAACAGATTATAGAAAGACAGCAATTTCCAGCACTGGAAAGGGCAGCTGAGTAACTCAAATATTTATCTAAAATAAATACTTTCAAAGCTCCCCTCCCCTCAATTTCTTTCATCTGTTGCCTTGTTTGAGGATGGATCAAAACTGACACTGCCCAGCTCCTGGGAGCATTCAGTCGCATGAATGTTTCATCCATGTTTTCACAGCTGAAAAGAGGGACACATGAACTGAGTACTACCAACGAAATGGCATCAGCCAGGGTGTGCAGAAAGCCTGGAACCATGCTGGAACAGTTCTGCTTTTCACTAGATGGGAAACTTTGCTATTGCCCAGGGTGAGAAAGGACAGATGCCAGCTCTTGCTGTGATTACTGAAGAATCTACACTGCCTGAGCTCCATCTAGAAGCATTGCCTAACATAACTATTGCTCCCAAGTGACACTTACACATATATCTTCAAAGGATAATATCCTATCCAACTACTGCTCCAAAGAGGACAGAGCTTTAAAGATGGAGGGAGGAGTGAAGGTGTTATGCTGCATCCAAATAACCTTACTCTGGTCTTGATGTTGCCTAGGGAGAAAACACTAGGGGAAGGGGATGAGATGAAAATGTGATTTAAATAGTTTTAAAAAAGCATGGGGGAGAAAAGCAGATCATTTTTTTCATTCATGCTGACATTGACACCAAGAATGGAATCTCTTTCACACATCTAAGAAACACTGAAACTTGTGTATTTTGTTGTAGGGCATCTAACTTGGTGCTAAATGTGTTTCACATCATGTTTCCATCATGATTTAGTTAAGGTGGGATTTTTTCCTCTCCGTTACTGGTAGAGTTGCAGCAGTGAGGGTAATTCTGGTCTGCCTTAATGGCATTCAGCCATTCTGAAATCAGCAGAGTTTACAGGAAACTAGAATTAGGCTCTATAGCAGACAACAGCATCGCACTTTCAAATCTGACATACTTCAAATCTATTGCCAGCAAAATTTTAAGTTTGAAAAACCAGGCTCCCTTTTGCACATGAAAACCATGGGAGTAATTATTGTCACTTAGACTTCCAACTCCCTCGTTTGTAGGCCCAAGCAGGTAGTTAGATATCTAAGTAGCAATAACCAAGAGCACAAAATTGCTGGCACGAAAGGGATTTTTAAAAAATCAGGCCATTAAGAAATGTTACAAAGACTCAAAAGGAGGAAGATGATTAAAAATGGCAGACAATGAAGAAGAATCTAGAAATGGATGAAGTTTTCTACAACTTCAATTTCATGTTCAATTTTTTTAATGGCAATAATTTACAAGAACAAACAGGTGGAAATGTGACACAGATAAGTAAATTTGTGCCTAAAATAGCAAACGAACTTTGTAACAAAGTACAGTTGAGAGGTATATTGCTACCTTTAAATATTAAGCTATTCCTGTAAGGTGTTTTTTAAGGCGTGACATAATTTTTTTTCTCATTTTAATAGAACTAATAAAAGTGAAATACTAGAGAGGCATCATTACTCGGAGGAGTAAGGTCTCCTGCTCTTAACCAAAGAGAACCATGCCAGAACTGCTGCTGTACCCGATATCAGCAAGTCACCATTTATTTAGTTATTTTTAACCACATGGGGTGAAAAGCAGTGACCTGCTTTTCAGGTGAGACTGATATACATGTGAACTCTGCATGTGTATAGTGTTTCTGGCAAAAATAAATAACAGGCAGTAACTGAACTCTCTCTTCATTGAAAGAATGCCATAGGGCTGGATATAGCCCCTGCAATAGTGCAATAAAATGAGATGAGCTTAACACTACCAGATGGTACCCTGTACAGTGCCTGAAATAAAATGCAGAATTAGGGTGCCCTAAGGTGTGCACAGGAAAGGCATTTACATGAAATAAATGGGCCTCAGACCTAGATGATGCTCAAGTATGCTACACAGGAGACAGATAGTACATCTGGTGAACAGATTTTATCACACACTGGAAAGCTATAAAGCATGCCGTTGAATTTCAGATCTGGGCTTCACAATGACATTTTACCTGTGTTGGTATTCAGTGCTGTTTATTTTTAAAGGTGCTGTAATCTCAATGATGTGTTTTAAAAGCCTTCTTAACATTGTTTTCTGATGTGCCCCATTTTTTTGGACAGATTGATGTAACATGATGCTTTTTCATGGATAAAATACAAACTACTTTGGCTGTAGATGATCATGTTTTTATTTAATATATCACATTCCTGATGTGATTTTAGTAATATGGTTATACTTGTCAGCACTCACTGCTTGGGAGAAAGCCAGTATGTTTTTAAAGTTAACTCCCACTTCTCCATTTCATTGTAAGGTCTCACTGTCTATAAACCAGCACCAATTCCTTGAGGTTTAAAGCAGATATATCAGATTAAGGGAGGAAATCTACTAGAGTGAATCAAATCAAAGCAATATTTTACTCTTATCTCTAGACAAAATTTCTCTTGGTTTTGTAAAATTCCTGCTCCGTTTGACGTTAAGATCTTTTTATGTTTACATTTATCATAACAGGATTCAAACCGGTCAAGGTGCTGATGAGAGCAAGGTTCAGTCTGTGGTGCTGTGATTTTTTTAATGGGGAAGTAATTTAGAGCTTTCCTCAGACTTCACTGTTTTTGCTCTCTTTTTGTAATTCCTCTCCTTTCACCTCTCTCATATAAAGCTATCCAGGGGAGCTAAAAATGTTACTGAACTTGCATAGAAGAAAAAATTTGTGAGACTGTAATGTGAATATTCCTGACAGAAAGATCTATGGGCTGTGAAATAGTGTCTCTACGGAAATGGTGAAAGCTCCATTCCCTTGAGACATTTAAAATTAGAAGAAACAAAGCACTATTACACACTAAGGATATAATCCTGTTCTAACCCCCTGTGAACAGACTCAATATTTCTACTGTCTGAAACTCTGTATAGTGTTACTGTTCATAATGCAAAACTACAATTTAATAATGTTAAGGGTTTGACTTGAGGCTTGCTTATGCAAGAAAATGTACTCATATTACTAGAGTGGCATAATTATATCACAATAGTTCTATCAGTATGATCAGTGTATCTCAGTGCTACCTCTCTAATAAGTGCCACCTCTCTAATAAGTGCCTTTTTTGAGTTATTGTACACCAATTCTAAAAGCCACAGAAGTACAATAACATGAGTAAATTTTCTACACTAAGCTCACCTTCCCAGCTGCTGGGAATATTTTAATTATTAAGTTCTACATGAAGAAGAAATGCACAAATAAAGGTATGATGTACCAAACTCACACTGAAGTTTATTGTCAGCTGTATGTGCCACAGAAGATGGATATTGATGGCAAAAGGAAAGTGTCACTTAAAATTCACAACAGCAGCCTCACTTGCAAAATGCAAGCAAAACTACCTTGTGTTCAAAGCATGGACAAACTCACTCTCTGTTTTTTGCTTAGGTCTAAATAGTTTTAAAACAGGGCTGCTTCTAACCTGCTCTTCAACATCTTTGAATTTTTTTGCTATTATTATTGTAAGCTAGTATCAAAAGACAGGAAAATGATGGGAAAGGTTTATGAGGTTTTCTCTGAAGTAAACGAGTTACTTCACCGGAGTCCTTCCTCTGAGAGTATATCTACTGCATAAAATCATGCAAAACTTCTGGTCCATAATTTGAAGCTATACACAGCAGCATTTTGAGAAGACCACTTGGGAGTTTTATTAGTTCAAGGGAATTTAACACAGCCACTATTGAGATGAAGCAGGGTCTTGGAAGATTTTCACAGTTCAATTAAAATTGTGGCACCAACTTTGAGTTTCGGGTATCAGCATAAGCAAATTTTCAAGACTAACAAAGGGTTATAAAATATATACAATGACAAGCCATTAAATAGAGCAGTGCAGTTGGGCAATACTCTGTGTACAATTAGCACTGCCAAATAGTGCCTTTCAACCATCAGTTATTCAAGAGCTCTGCTTGTCTTGCTATGCCTGCAGCTCTGTATTTCACCAAGAGACAGTCCTAAATGGATCTGGAAGAGGTGGCTGAATAGGAACTGTTCTTCAACTAAGCAAGAAAGGAAGAGATGAAAAAAAATAAATGCGGGGAAGGGAAAATTAAAAAAAAAGGAAGAGAAAGATCCTTAGATTGCACAGCTACTCACTCTGGTCAGCTGCACAGCTTTGCAAATCCGTCCTCCCAAACACGCACAGCCCTCAGCCCAGAGAGGAGCCTCATATGCCAGAGTTTCTGTTGTGTAGCTTCAGTCTACAAAACTTACTTCCTAAGTGGCAGTGACCTCTACTCATCATTGGTACAGCTACAGAAATCATGAAAGAAGAAGAGTAAGACCTCCCAGAAAGAGAACCTGGGTGAAGATGGCTCCTCCATAATGAGCTGCCTCTAATACTGGCTTCGTGCTGATTTGAATAAAGACTCCAACTAAAGACAGAGGGCCAAATCCTCTTGTAGTGTAAATTATGTGAGCTTCAATACACTCAGTGATACTCTGCCAATTTACAACTATTCAGGATCTCATCCTCAGGGCTTTTCCCATAGCAGCAGTCTCCCAACTCACTGAAGGCTAAGGATGGGATTCAGGTGGATATAGGATCCTGTAGCCATTGCAGGCAGCCAAGTTCAAAGCTTAGATCCTCGGTTGCCCACACCCGCCTGCAGCATCCCAGCCACCAAAATCTCAGGGCAGCTAGCTTTCAGGCTTACCTGTGCCTAAAGTTAGGCACTACATGTTCATGTTGATCATGCTCATCACATTAAAACCATTCCTGTACCAAAGCCCCACAGCATCTCCAGCCCCAGGACTACCCCAGGCTTCTGCAGCTTCATCAAGCATCCAGGGAACATTATGATGCATGCAGCCGAGGCTGTACAAGCAGGAGGAACAGCTGATGGGCATAGCTCTGTTATACCCACCCTGAGGCTGGCACACACATCCAGCACTCAATGCCTTTGTGTTGTTGATTTCTGGTTTTTTCATCTGCTTAGGTGACACAAACTGCTCAGCATTTGAGGGCTGAGCTGCACTGCCAAGACAAGCCTAAGCCTGTTAAGCTTTTTCTGCTTCTTGAACAGTGAACACCAGTCAGCTGTGCATGCAGTGCCAAACTGAGCCTGGGATGAAGACTCTGTGGGTCACTTTACATTTTGTGTGGGCCTGTGAGATTCAGCTGATTAGTGGCAGTTGATGACAGTGAACACAAAAGCAAATAATGATAACCACAATTAATTCCTGTAGAAATTAATGCAACTATTCAAAGAATTTTTTCAGTCATTTTTCATTCACACCTTCTTGCCTGGTACAGCTCTGCTATGAATGTAATTTTTAAATTTATGTGATTCATTTTTGTATGATTTAAATATGGTGTAGTTCACTCAGTGAAAACATTGTTCTGAAAATGTTCTTTGCCAAAAGAATAAGCTCTAGAATGAGTTTTGTGCTAAATAAACATCCCAGGTTGTCTTAAGCAGAATATTAACAAACTTGCAAATCAGTTGTTTTGCAGGAGTTGGGTATTAATCATGATGGAATAATGTAAATAAATGAAATAGCAATACAAATAATTCCTATGCATTCAGGGGAGCACTAATGAGTATTACAAAGAATGGGCTAACTTTCAGTAAGGTTATGGAAAATTAGAATCACTTCACTCTGGTACTGATGTTTAAAATGTATCCTTTAATTAACTTCACATCTATAAGTCTTGAATCCACACCACACAAGCTAATAGAAACACCTAGAGGAGGAAAGCAGAGGTAAATGGGCATTGGATTGCCCTTCTCTCTGAACAGAAGAGGGACCTGAACATACTCTTCTTTATTTGGACTCACAGTGCATTAAAGGAGAACACTTTTTTGAAAATATGTTTACATATTTCTTACAAATCATGATTAACCTATAGAAATGCAATGTGACAGTATGGCAAAAGGAAATAAATGTGTATTGGTTGCTTTCTGCATGATTAATGCTTCTTTCCATCAGACACATACATTTCATTTTATTAAAGATCACATTTCTGATTGCAAGAACTTGATCATAAATAAAGCATGCAAGTGGAAGTTGGAAATCTTTTAATATTAATGACAAGAAAAATGGATTTATTGAATAGTCACCTGCAGTTCATACATACATAAGCACATAAAATGATAACCCAGAAGAGGTACCATCTCCAACTTGGGAGAAGATATTTTGTTTTTTGAATAGCTTAATAATAATAGCACTACATTTAGAGAAAATTATTTCTGTCTTTTGTGTCTAAAAAGAACAGAATAACAGCCATTTATCAGCTTTTCTACCTTGTCACTTTACCTAGGAATTGTAAAGTTTGTCTTCACTTGTTCAAAATGCAATCCAGTACTGGTGGACTTCAATGTAATAGTTTTGAACTCTTGTATTTTTTGCTAACGTAGAAATTGGGGGGAAAAAAAAAAAGAAAAATATTGTTGATGAATAAGGAAAAGACTAAGAGCTTTTCAAATGGGAATTTTTGGCCAAAGAGGACAGAGGAAAAATCTAGTGTATTATTGAAAACATTACAATTCTGGAAAAAAAAAATCATGTCAGTAAACAAATGTAATTGAAACAGGGCAAATATCCTTCGCATCAGATAGTACAGTGTTGATGAGGCTGCATAGGTAGTGTAAACACGAATACAGCATCCAGCAAAACCACCGAGGCAATTTCTAGAGCAGTACGGCTGGTTAGGATGTAAAGCAACTAGAAATTTGCTCCCTAAGGGCAGCTGGCAGCAGAAATAGTATGGTTGCACTGTGAAAAGCACCTGTCAGAAAAGTTCTGTGAATCCACCAATAGCTTTCCTATCACCTGTACCAGGCTGCCTGCCTGCTCAGCCCACACGGAAAGGGACATCTGAGGACAAATCATCTGCAGCTTCGTCCCCTGTGTGTCACACCCAGGGCTGGCTCACACATCCTGGAGCCACTGTTACCTCCCTGGCATTTACTCCACCAAAGCTGCTTCCTGTGCCCCAGCTCTGCTGGGCGGCCACCCTTCCTTTCAGCCACCACCAGCACAGCAGCTCCTGGGAGTATCTCTGTCTTGGTCAGTGTCTCAGGGAACTGCGTTGCTGCAGATTACTTCATTGCTCCTGGCACACTGAAAAAGTACAAAACAGAGAGGGCAGAGCTGCGAGATGAAGGGGGGTAAGTAGCAGGTGGAAAAAAACTTGAGCAAGCTTTGGGCTCATGGTTTCTGAGTTTTGCAAAGAGCAGCTGTGGAAGATCTGCTGCTTGCATGTCTCCAGCAGGCAGGGCAGCTGTCCCAGCTGCCCCAGCATGGCACATATCCTCCAAAGGATGCTTGGTGCATCCAGGGATGTGAAAGCCAAATTGAAAAGAGGTGTTTTCCACATAAACATTCTTGCAGCATCCAGACATGCCTATGATTCGTTAAATAAATTATTCTTAAAATAAATAATAGCACTTTAAAAAAGTACAAGTTGGATTTCTGTTTCCCAATCCTGTTCACACAAACTCACGTGCAAGTTTAAAGACAAATCTACCGAGTTGAAAAAGCTGCCCTCTGGACAAGGTTACAGAGGGCACACATGGAGCCCCAACAGGACAGGAGCTACAGCAGGAAGCAGACAATCACTTCTGTGCTCAAACAAAAATAATTAAATGGGAGATGATACATGCCTCATAACAATAGGAAATTACCTGAACAACTCCTTGAAAACCAATTAAACCAATCTCTTACTTCCAAGACTTAGAATGAAATTAATATAACCTTAATAAATGACACATAATTAGAACTTTAGAAGGTCATTCATGTAAAAACCGTACCAGGTAGTCATATGAACCCACAGAAAATAATTATAATTTAAATATTCTCCATTCCAATTAGGGAGATCAAGACCGAGATCTCTGTGTTTCAGAGTGGGTGCTTGCTTATGCAGACTACGTGTGAGAAGGGGGTTATGCCACTTTACAATTTTACAACCCTGTTTAGAAACACTATCTCAAAAAATTATACAGACAGAATCAAAGTTGACAGGACTTGTCACAGTTCCATCCAAAATGAATATATTTTCCTCAGTTTAATTACCCAGATACATATCTTAAATCGAACCCACAGCCAAGCCCTTGTTTCTAGCAGTCTCCTTCTCTGGCTGGTGTTGACAGGACTGGATCCAGCAGCATCCTGCATGTTAGCAGCCACCTCCACTGCCTGCTTCCAGGCCTCTGCGCTCAGTTCCTGTGCCAAGCACCATAACCAGGAGGGAAAAGAAAATACTCACACGTGTGCCTGCTTGCCCATGTGTGTTCTCACACACATGCACAACCAGATAATATAGAAAGGGAGAAATATTTAATCTCGTATTTTATGCTGTGCCAAAAGTTGGGGAACAGGTGCACTGATGTGAGCTGATTGTATCTCACTGTACTTCTAGTGAATTAATCATTGCTCCCTCCTTTGTCTCATATTTTTAAACTAAGTTTCTGGTGCCAAATCTTTTTTTTCTGCTTTAGATTGCTATACAGCTATAGTCTCTAATGATTTTCAATGACAATTCTAGAATGAAGAACTCTCTTTCTGCTCACAACCCTCATTCCTGCCCCATCCTTTCCCTTGTACTGACATGATTTTTTCTAGGGACACCCAGGAATTGGCTCAAGAAACTGGGTTTCAATTTAAAATAGCACTGAGAAAGAAGATAAAAGTGAGGAATATTTTAATCTGAACCTGCTCCCTACCTATTTTCTTATCTTTAAAAAGATTTGTATCAAAACAACTGCAGAGGCAGGTGTGGGTCAGGAAAAATCAGCTGAGGACAGAAACCCTCTAAACATCATTGCTGAAATAGAAGAATGTGAAACTGCACTGTTAAACCCTACCAGGTATTTATTTAGCCAGTGAAAGAAGCAATAAAGAGCTTGGGAGGTAAGGTTAAAGTCCTGTTTGCCATTAACTACAAAGAAATGCAAAGAGAGAGTTCAAGTCAATCTTCGAGTGTGCCAGTGGTGTTCGAAATGTATTCATTAAACAAAGCAACTGCAGGAACTGTAAGTACATTTCAAATAATTATTAATTTTAATGCTATTTTCTTGCAGAATTTTTCATGCCAATGATGAATTTATTTGGCTTAAGGGCTGCAGCAGACTATTTTACTTCACAGTTTTATTAATTATATGTTCTTGCTATAGTGCAATAACATCATTTTTTGCAGGCTTTTTTTCCCCTTAAAAAAAAATTATTATTGCATGATAGGTGTGGCAGGACATGCCTACCCCCTTCCTCTGCCACAGATTAAGTAGCGCATATGCAAGAGATAACATGGGTGGGTCACAGCCCAGCTGTGAAGTATCTCTGGCGCCGAAGGGCTCAAGCCCCAGCTAAGAATCAACATCTTAGTCTAAGATGCAAATGTGGGGAGAGATAGAAGAGATATTCTTGACCGAAAGACACAGTTTTTATGTCTATAAAAGCACACACAACTTTCACAGAGGCAGAAGCCTCTTACACCATGAAAGGTGTTCCAGATTTCTCCCCGAAGTCTGGACGCAGACTTCGTGGTTACTTCTCTGGAGATTGAGAGAACGGATCTTCATGTGTGCCCCACCAGCAATTGGATGGTAAGATACATTGAATCCTAAGCTTATACTATTTCTTCTCTAGCTGTAACTGAAAAGGTACCATGTTTCGTGCACTGTATATTAACTACTAGTATTCTCTTCCTTTTGTTCTATTCCTGTGTAGGATTTAGTTTACTTTAAGTCTTATGTTTGTTTGTTTCCCAGTCTATTAATAGATGATTTACTCTATAATAGACAGAATCAGTCATCATTAAAAGAACTTACGAATGAGAGTGGGTTTTGGGGTGCTGGCTGCCTCAATAAAGTTACTGTCTGCTGCCAGAGGCCTGGGCAGGAGATAGGGTTAATTTAAACCCCCACATCCATTCGTGACAATAGGATTACCCACCTGAAACTAACTCACTTTCATGGGAGAAAATATGCATTAAATTGTACCTCAAGATGAGAACACAATCTGTCCTTTAAAGAAGGATGAAAATACTTGTATGGGAAACTTTTGGCAAAGAACTAAGGTTTTCCTAGAAAATCCTGGTCTGCTAAGAAGATCCTTTGCAGTTTTCTTGGGTTTTCCATAGTTCTTCAAGATTAATAATCATTAAAAAATAGATCTCAAATTCTTAGACACGCTATTTCACAGTTAATTCACAATTTACTCAAAATTCTTGGCTCCATTAGAACAGCATAGTCAGGATTTTTACACAGTACTATTCATCAATAATTACTGAGCTGCTTGGGTCTTATTTTTCAAAATCTAAATTTATATTTGGCTACATTTTGAAATACCTAATATCCTCCTAGGATACCTCATAGTAGAGTTAGAATCCAAGGTAGCAAGAAAGAGATGTGTTATGGGTTTGGTAAATACTTAAATTACTACAGCATACGGAAAAAATAATTTCCAGAAAACAAAATTTTACAGGTTCCTGTATCAAATTAATTTAATTGGAACATAAAATCACTAACATGAAATTCTTGTGAATTTTTTTTAGTTAATGGTATTCAGACACTTAATCCGGTTGAAATTCTCTCAGTGACTGAAACAGTAGCTAAAATTATCCCACATTTAGGGACCTCTAGGGTCATTTCTGTCAAAAAGAGGAATTTATATTGTTCAGAATATATTCCAAACAGTCAGGCTTATGAAGAATTAATGCAAAATCAGCAGAATAAGAACAAATGCTCTCTTTGAGTACTTTTTCCTAATCTGGCCTTCCCCTCAGTTCTCTGCTCTGCTTCTGAGCTCTTCCTTAGTGTCTGCCTGCATCTTTTCTTATTTGCTGCTTTTCCTTTGCTAACATATCTAACTGTGAAACAATTCCCTAGCATCTGCATTTATGACTGGTGTCTGTATGGCTGACTTTTCACTGATTTGGCCCAAATCTCAACATCTCTCTCTTTTTCAATGTCTGTCAATATCCATAGGTTGGTTTTGTTGATGTAAATGACTTCCAGCTTGACAAGAGGATGCTGAAGGTTCATAAAATTTGCCTTTTGCCTCCAAGTTCCTATTCAGCTAGTTCCAGCTCTCATAAAGGGTAGTGCCCTGTCTTTATTCAGACAAGTAAAAAATTACACTTCCCTTCTCTGTTTATTAAATCTACAAGGATCTGAGATAGGGATCCAAAGCTGTCTTAGAGTTTCATATTGTCATGTATCACAACAGCTTCAAAGTACTCAGGTTTAGAAAGCAGCTTCTGTTCTCATCCAGGAGCAAATGGGCAGGAAGGAGGCAATGCATGGAGTCTGATTTTTTGCCATTGTTGCTTGGAGTTGGAAAACTTACGTTACAACTTTTTTCTGCAATATGGCTAAGCCTAAAGCCTTAATCTAATATTACATCCCAAGTTATATTATAAATATTATTTGATTTGTTATTTTTGGAGCCTGTGTGACAGCATTGGCTTTCATTCCAGATTACATCTAAAATAAGAAAAAGGCAGACAGATTTCCTAACAAGCCATATCTGTTTATCATCACTTGCCAAGAAACTGTACAGTAGCTTAGAGAAATGGAGTGGTTTTTTCTGTGGCTTGTGAGTCCAGACCAACAGAGGATCTTACGAAACCAGGGATCCACAAGTTTTGTAAAATTTCTCTCTTGGAAATAAAACTTTGGCTTAAATTTATTTAGTGCTAAATGTAACATAGAATGATTTTTCCGACTAAAATCCTTAAAGAGGCATTCATATATTCATTCAATAATGCAACCAGAAATCCTTTTCATGTCTGTAACATTCCTTCCCCGTTCACACAGTTCACGGTCTATCAGCTACAAGGTCCTATTTGCTTGTATTAAAGCCTACAAGAGACAGACCAAGAGAGAGCCTTTCCTGTACTAGGATCAGCTATGTATCATTAAATAAACACAAAATAGAAGTCATTGCTGATGCTTATGTATATAATATTTGTGAGAAATATCTACAAAGCAATTGTTTCTATAGGAGATTTGTAAATATGAGCCCAAAGTAATATAAAGTATTATCAGCTTATTAACACAATGCAATCATTGACTCAACAAATCCTTCACCACAAAAACATGCAGGTTAAAAGACCTGAATATAAGTCAGCAGTTCTGGTATTTTCAATAATTAAACCCTTTCTCTAAGTCTGTAGAAATAGAGAGGAACCATAAAGAGACAAGAACTTTTCTTTCTGGCAGTGTAATCACATTTAAGTCCCAGTCAGTACCAAAGTTAATCAAAGGAACAGGCATCATTACAAATATTAACTGTAATTTTAAATACCCTGCAATAAAATCAGCAGTTAACTTTCACAATCTTTCAAAACATGGCTATGACACTGGAAAAAGTGATGTACCTGCAGATGCAATTGCTAAACCTAAAGCTATTTAAATATCTGTATTTAAGGGCTTTCTGAAACTGTTCTGTAGTATTTGATGAATAAAATAACTAAAAATTATTTTCTGCATAATCCGTTGAGCCTACTAGAATAACCATGAGATTAAAAAACCCATCTATTCTCCTATCAAATTTATTCAAGTGTTGTCAGAGATGACATATAGGAAACAAAACAAGATAAATATCAATATCTAAGCAATGTCTCCAGGAGCAAGTAGATTGCATGAGGAGATGTAAGTTCACAAAAATGATTGAGCAATTGTCCCTTGTCCCTTTCATGTTCTGAGGGTATTCATATTTCCCCTAACTGAAGTGCTCATTTATTCTTGCTCTTAAGTCAGGCTCAGAGTTGCTCCTGTTCTCTCAGTCTGCTTACCTTTTAACTTACCAACACAGCTTTCATTAACATTTATAGAAATTTGTATCGGTGTTACAGCAATAATTGTTTGCTCCCCTGAAAACATACTTACGATGAACCACAGCTTTATTTGCTCAAAATTTTGCCTCTAGATGCTTTAAGTTCTGAAGTTAACAATTACAGGATAAAAGTGAAGATCTGCAAGTCTATATTTAAGATTTGGAACTGTCTAACCAGCTAGAGATATCTTACTAATAATGTTTCACTTACAATTTGTAAAATAAGATAGCAAGCTCTGCCCCAAGATCCATATATGGAAATATTTTATTGTTTTCCTGTAGCTGATGCACAACTGTGGTGGTTTGAAGGGGCTGAGCTGATGGACAGGGTTTTAGACCAATCGCTTCTCACGATTTTGCCTATAAAAGGGCACTGGTGAGGGGAAGTAGCCCTCTTCTTTTCCGGTCCCGGAGCTGGAGGGGTGGTGGGCCCGGGTCCCGCCGGGCCCTGCGGGGGCCGGGCCGGGCCGGGCCGGACCGGGCTGAGCCCCTGTCCTCTCCCCATCCCTCTTCGAGATGAAGCGCGGCACCCCCCGGGGTGCTGCGGGAACCCCCGGAGCCCGTGAACAGCGGTCAGCGGTAGCTGTGGCAGAGCCGAAACCGTCTGGAGCTGACAGGCTCCCCTCCCCCACTCCACGTGGTGTGGTGTGGCGCAGCACAGCGCGGCGCGGACCCCCGCCGGGCCGGGCCGGGCCAGCTTTGTACCACCAACGTAGCAGACATGGAACAGCTGGCAGCATAAAGGAAAAAA
>VWZT01002934.1:84985-134964 GCA_013397055.1 Pachycephala philippinensis
GGCGGGTCTGTTTGTTAGTGACAGTTTGAAACACCACACTGGAGCAGAAGAAACCTCTTTTTTCTTTCAAATATGAATGAGACTTAAGAACTGCAATTCTGACCTGAAATCATGTTATCCTTTGTGCAAGTTGGAAATTATTGGAGGGAGAGGTGCTGGGGGAAGAGGTGCTGGAGGAAAAGGGAGGGTTTGTTGTAATCTTTATCATTCTTTTATTACCTTTAATCCTGTTAGTAATAAACTTCTTTGTATTCTTTAAAGTTTTGAGCCTGCTTTGCCCTTCTTCTAATTCTTATCTCACAAAAAGTAAAAGATGCAAACTAAACCACCACATTAATTGGTGCATTGGCCGGGAAACGAACTGAACCCTTTACAACAACCATCCACTGAAGCACAGAAGTCCTCTCCTAGTTAGGAATTCTTTCAGATGAGATATGCTTCAACCTCCTGCACAACAACAGATAGGTGAAGTTTGCAAAATATCTCAGAAAAGGTAGCTTAAAACAATGCTTTTTCTGTGTGTCCAACACACACATCTGACAACCACAGATGCCATGCACATGCTGCTGATGCTCCTGGACTGCTATCCCAGTTGTCAAGATCCTAGTGAGATATGACACAAGTGATGGATCTCTGGACAATTAATGTTAACAAATGAAGCAAACACATGATTTGATTCAGGCTTTGGGCCCCAAATTTTCAGGCTTTTCACAAAAATTGTATTTAGGTCTAGAATTCCCAAAGTATCTGCCATTTTTTAAAGAAAAGCAAAGTTCTCTGCTTGCCCAGTGTACCTGAAAATACATCCATGTATGTCCATACATGGGACATAATTAGTCCAGAAGAACTTCCACTAGTAATAAGGATTTGGATACAGTTCTAATAGGTATAATGATGGTGTGATGAAGTCATCTCTTAACTGAGGCTCAGATTAAACTCTCGACTTTCCTTATAAAATACACAATTGCAAACAAACCAGGATGTCTCCTGGTCTCCCTTTCTGGGATGCTTTTGAACCATAAAATTACAGCCCAAGTTGTTTAATAATAACAGCCAACAGCTGTGGAACAGATATGATACAAAAGATACATTGGTCATTTCGAGCAAATCAACCTGCTCTACAAATTTACAGGAGAAATCCATAAGGCACATACTCAAATGCAAAATTATAATCCCAGACAGCAATACAGCATAAATCCTCAGCTAACAAAACTGTTCTAGACTGAAGAGACCTACTTTTACTCCCTCTTTAATATCAATCATCTTGACATGTAAAAACTACATTAAAAAATAGTCTTTAGACTTTTTTACCAGTGTCACTGTAGCCTGTTTGCTGCTCCACTCACTGAGTTTTAAGGATTTCACTTCTGAAAGGATCAGAGGAGAGAAAGGCAAACAGAGAAGATGGATTTTCACTTTGTTCTTTTTATTTCCAGTAAATATTATGTCCAGTAAAAAAATATAGCATAAATAAAATGTGCCAGGCCCAGTCCCTTTGAAGTTCTTACAGCAAGGTGATATACATCCTCACAAACTCTCACATCCCTCACAGACTAGGGAAAACAAGTTAAGAAGGGGAACTATGGGCTGGGTAGCTTAATGCCACATCTATCCTTAGCTTCCAAAACATACCTACGAGGCTATAGATGGTCAAGGAGTCTGAAGCTGCTCTGAGTTACGTCTGGGACTCATTCCAGAAGAGAAACTGCAGAAGTGACACGAGATGTCTCTCTCCTTCCCAGCTATGCCAATGATTTCTCTATTGCAGCCTTGTTCTTCCTGGGACTCACTGAAGAATGCCAGGCACACAAACACATCATGTTGTAAAGAAGGAGAGGCATTGTTATCCCTTGTAGAATCATCAGGCCACAACAGCTTAAAGATTCCAGGTAGATTGTGCCCACTGCTTTCTGCAGTGACACAGAAGGAGGTTTACTCTGAAGAACACTACTTCTGAAATTAGTGTTGTGCACTTGCAAATGAGATCAGCAGAGAATAGAACTAATGAGAGAAACTTCCACATTAAGTTTAATTTTTGTCAGTGGAAATTATTGTTCCAACACAAATTAAGAATAGTCTCAGGATTACAAAAAACGAAGATGAAAAACAGTACTGTCAGCACTACCACTCTGAACACTGAAGATGAGAGAACCAACCTTGAATTAAATTTCACTCAGTGGAGTCAGAATAAAGAGTAGAGCACTACAGGATGTTCCCATCTCTCTTTTCTCCTCAGCAGTCAAGTGTGCTTGAGCTACCAATACTGCTGTAGGTTTTAGCAAGAGATTATGACTATAAACTAGCTTTGGAGAAAAAAATAATCTTTAAAAGGAAATTCTCCTCCATATTGTCATACTCATTCTTTTAATAGCCCACATCCGTGTTGTATAGCCTCTCTCTAATTTCCTCAAATTTCGATTTTAAATTATTAGGAGATATCTTTCTGCTTCTGTATTGACCACTAAGAATATAAAAGTATTTATTTTCCTTTTTATTTTTGTAAACTAGTTGCAGCAATGCAAATGAAGCCTGATCAATGTACTTTGTTTAGCAAGTATAAAGTCCTTCATTTGGGCAATATTACTGAAGTGCCTACCACGAACTCCAAAGTAGCTGGGAGTTTAATTGATTCCTAGAAGTGCAATGAAAGTAGAGGAGATAAAAAATGACGGTTGTTGCTGATGCAAATGAAAATGTTACAGCAAAGCAGCTGGGGAGAATACTGTAGATGTTTACATTTTCCCAATATGCTTACATTGTTTCCTCCAAATTTTCCAGGCAAAGCTCACCTGGTTTTGCTCAAGGCCTGGAATGCAGTGAATTGTGTACAGCACCTAATATTTATTCATGCCATTGTCAAGAACATCTTTGCAGCTCCTGCCAAAGTCTGTCATTGAATGTGTTTGTTCAGCTGCATGGCAAAACATAATACACAGTCATCATTTTTACTTCGTCACCTACTCAATATTTTTCTTCTCTGATTAAACTAACTCATAAATACCGTGCTTTTCATGCCAGGAAAAAAAAACCAAAAACAACTTACTACATCCATTCAACTAACACCCATTTGTACATTTTTATGTCTTGAACATTTAGCTACTTCAATAATTAGTTCTGAAACAATGGAAAAGCCACGTGCTCTGATTTACTGGAGACTCTAGAAAATCTAATCACAATTCCAAAACATTATAAAAGAAAAGATTCAGGCAAAGCTTTCTGCTAAGCTAAATTTCATCATTACACACTATCAACTGTAGAAAGATGCATAGAAATGGAGAAAACACAAGGATAGTAAAAGACTTGGTAAAAAAATTTTTAACACCTCTGCATTTCTACAGAAAAAGATCAACTGTACTGGAGAAGACCAACTGCAGCACAGGTGCCAAAGATTAGTGTCAGGCAGGGAGAGTAAAACCAGAGCATGTGAAGAAACCTGGCCTGACACTTCAGCTTCCAGCACAGTGGTGTATCACCTTAGTTGCTGCTGCTACCTACAGGAGGTAAAGCATGGATATTCTCTTGCACTGCAAAGAGATCTCCTGCCCTGGATGACACAGAAACTGCAGCTTGCAGACATTTGACTTCGTGTCCGGGAATCAGTGGAAAATAAGATTCCCCTGGAAGGTCTCTGCCCTCTCTCTAGGCAGGTGTTCCTCTTAAACCCATTCTTAAACATTTTCAGTGATGAAGACTCCACAGCCCTCTCAAAAAATCTCTTTTGCCATCTTCAGAATCAGAGCTGAAGAAACAAAGCTGTTTCCTAAGGTCTAGTATGAATTTGCCAGAGCAAATCTGTTTTATCTACCACAGAGAACAAATAATTCCTGTAAAAGGCTGCTGTAAATCAAATCAAAGGATGTTCTCATGGCCCATCAGTCTTCCTTATTCTAGAGAAAGAAATACAATACACTTCTTCCAATTTTTCATACATGTCATGTTGTTGTGACCTGGTTATTCTCCCCTGGATTCTAACTGCCTTTGTGTCTTTCTAGGAGTTTGGTGCCCCAAAACCTGACATAATACACAAGCTCAGGCCTTAAACAGTACTGAGATTGTTGTTCAAGACAATGTCATGCAACATGGTGTCAAACAGTCAGAATACCTGTGACCTATCATTTTCCCCTTTTCTTGTGCCCTGTTACTCTGTTTTAATCAATTTTACATGACTACTTACTGATGAAGCTGTATTCATCAAGTGGATGAATTTCACAAACTCATATTGGCGGCTACTTATTTCCTTCTCATCTTTCAGGGCTTAAAAATTCATTACAAATTGTGGAAAAAACTTTGGATAAATAGGCACCCAAAAATATTTTTCTCTTACTCTCCCTTTCTGAAAGAACTGATTTCACATTTGACTTTTAAAAATTTTTCTCATTGGTCTTTCCTGTGTTCTCCAAACAATTGCTAGCAAATTTCAGGTGGCCATGATGAAATTGATTCTGGGAAAAGTAAGCAGAGTGTCAAGAAAATGAAAAACATTTGTCCTGCCCTTATGTTATCCTAGGCGAAGACTTTACCCTTTTTAGCTGCTGTTAATTACACTAGCCAGCTGCAACAGTTGATGCAGTTAGTAGTCTGATCCAACAAAAGGTAGAAATATTTCAGCTGTCATAGCATCATATATCCTTTTCTGTTGAACTTGCTTCCTAACTGTCTAACTCCAGAAGACTTTATGTTCCTGAAGACTATCATTTTACTTTTGGTGCTTTACCATTTTCTTGTCCTATGCATTGTGAGTTCTGTCACAATCCCACCACCCATGCACTGCTGCCCTCAGTGTTCCGCAGTGGAATAGTGCCATATCTTATGCACATTCCTCAGACCTTGGCTTCTTACTATTCACACAGAGGAATGTATTGAACATTTGCTCAGGCCCTTTCAATGTCCGAGAAAATCAGAAACAAACATTACTTGACTGAGTGAAACAGGAACGTATAAGAACCCAAAATTATCTGCCTGACAATGTCTCCCTGAGACACTGCACCTTTCAGGGTTTTAAAGAGTTTAGGCACAGTCACAGTGTGCACCCCTGACCACAGTGTCGGCATGTATGCAGGCATCCTGCAAATGTGAGCAAAACAAAGGAAATAACGTGGAACAGGCCCCCAACCAGCAAACTGAGGAAGATGAGTTGTGACTTACCTAGTCCTGGCTGAGAGGTCTAGTTAAGCCATAGGACTGAAAAGACGTCTGACAAGAATAACTTATCTGATGAAGGCAAAATCTAAGATAAATCTGGCCCTGAATTCAAAGTCCAAACACAAAGACTTTGCAGCTAAGCTGAATTCAAATTAAAACAAGCCTGATCTTCACTGAGCTTTTAAACAGAGCCCCTACATTTTCATTATTCAATACAACAGTGCTAAGGAAGGTGAATTCCCTGTTGTATTTGCTGTCCTTGCTTCAAACAAAGCACAGATATCGTCAGACCTGAGAGGATGCCTGGGACCTGTTTAGAAAGTTCAAAAGATCCTTTTGCCGAGGTAGAAAGTAAGTGAGCATCTGAGAAACTCTCAAAAAATTGGAAAACAATCTCTACAAAAAACCCCCCATAAACCTCAACTCTTTTGGAAGACTGATTCAACTTCAGCTCTTCCCTTTCAACTAGCATCAACCAAGAATCTGCTGACCAATGCCTTTAACAACATTTTGATAGTTAAAGCACATAGATTGCAGGGCCTTAGAAGATTCTGCTACTTAATTATCAAAATTAACCTTCTCCTGAACTTCCAGGTTTAATGCTTTGTAGGACACCCTAGCTGTCTTTATCATCATGCACATGCTTTGAGTTCCATTTTGGACGTCTGAGAACATGATATCCTTCCTT
Source organism: Pachycephala philippinensis (assembly GCA_013397055.1). Taxonomy (NCBI): domain Eukaryota; kingdom Metazoa; phylum Chordata; class Aves; order Passeriformes; genus Pachycephala; species Pachycephala philippinensis. The sequence continues at coordinate 90,816 of VWZT01002934.1, forward strand.
CCTTTCAACCTGCTTCTCCTTTCTGAAGAATCTATATCCTTTATATCGTTTACATTAATATTCCAGCCATATGAGTTGTCCCACCAAGTCTCTGTTATTCCAATTCAGCTGTACTCTTAATCAATTATTATGATTTTTGGTTTTCCTTGTTTATTCTTTATCTTTTTCAGTATGATTATTAATAATACTCATGATCTGTTTAGTTTCTTTTCCTTGTGACTTTATTAGGAACCATTGTATGTATCTATCTATTACATGTAGTTTTTTACCCTCACGCAAATTGGTGGTGATCATTTTAGTGTATGGAGTTTTGCCAGCTCTCTCCTTAACTCTCAGATTAAAACCATTCTTTCCAGGCTAGAAAATGTTCAAAGGTTTTTTGTCTTCTTTTACTGTGGGCTCAATATTTGCCCAGCAACTTATAGAATATCACTAATAGTCAAGGTAAACTAACATCCTTCCAGTGTCACAGGCATAGCTGCACGTTCATCTTCAGGCTCTGGCTAGACTGTCAAATGCGAGGATTTACAGGAGTTCCACCTCCTGTTTCTCATTGCCACATCTCTGTCCCTGTTCTGCAGATCTTTTTATATGCCCAGCATTGCTTCCAGCAGTATCTCTGTGACAAGAGAGAAGGATGCAACAGAAGAGATCAATAAGGTAGATGAGTTGCAGAAATAGTGATATTTTGACCCAGATTTCTGGGAAGCAGCATGTCTTTAGGGACATTCAGGAGATGTTACCACTATCCTGAAGATGATGGGACTTACTTACCACTCACTATTTTCCCTTTTTGGCAAAGTGTCTGCCTGTCCATGAATCTCACAGCTCTTGATGGTTTTGGCTTCTCCCCCATTATCAGTGAGACAGTCTTGTTCTGGTCAGAGCAGGCTTGTTCTCAATGTTAGCAGGTGGCTGTCATGGGGTCTGACACTGCCCACAAAATGCAAAAGACTAGACATTCCCTCCTTCAGTACTGGGCATCATCTAATCTAGTTTGCATTATCTATTTGTTTAGTTTCTTCAGTGGTGATTGTATGTATCCTGTTTTATGATAAGAGATGCATCTCTGCCTGATCACTTGCAGCTCTTTTCCCTGCTTCATAAGAGATTTTAGTAGCAACCACAATCCAAACCAGATGTCCTTTCCTACCCAGCCTTCTTTGGAAGAGAATGTAGGTCACACTCCCTACAAATCTAATGCAGGACCAGAGCCAAGGCATACAGGATCAGGTCACCATCTGGGCACGACATTCAGTTTCCTAATTACTTGCACAAACCAGGATGTTATATGTATAAAGAATTACATTATTTGCTGCACTTCACCAAAGCATAGTAGAAAACCTGTAGTTTCAGGGTAGGAGAGAAAAGGGGAAGGAAGAGCAAGACAGAGGCAGCTTTAAACCATATATGTGCCTCTGTGGGATGCTTCAAGAGCCCAAGTAACTAAGTTATGGTGCACCCTGAGGAGTTAATTGGCTGCCCCAAAGTCAATAGCAACTGAAAATCCATGTTTCCAGGCAATGGAAACACTCCCTCCAGTCTCAACACAGCCCCATGCCAGTCAGAAGATTTTTTTCCTCAGTTACTGAGCAGGAGGAATGTTACCCTACCTAGATTTTTTAAACTGCTCCTTAGACCTCTGTAGCTGGAGTACACGAACCACAGCCCAGGCAAGAATATGTCCCTTTTTCCCGAAAAGGTTAACCCTCTCTTTGTCAAAGATGGAATAGTCTTTTTTTTAATCATATGATCAGAATATGGCTATCACCTGGCCAAAACGCTGACTGGCCATGTACCTACCACCTAAGCAGCACCCTTGACATGTGGCAGCCGTGCTCTCAGTCACCAGTCACATGGAAACTGGAGGTGACTGTTCAGCTACCAGAGATAGGGCAAAAAACTAATGGGGGAAGAGCAGGTCCTCAATCGTTATCTCTTTGAAGTTTTATTACAGCAGAACTTCCTTCTGAATATTTGAGTGGCTGCAGCAGGAGTGCTGCACTTCAGCGGGCCTCTGTCAGACTGCCTCTGATGAACATTAACATGCAGGCTTGGGAAAAAACCTCTCCAGAACACACTAGGTTCTGCTAAACTACCCGAGACTCACCTCTGCTAAGTGTTGCACATACTGGGGAAGGAAGCCTTTTGTTACAGGTTTTACAGCTATTATTTGCTTTGGGTTTTGTTTTGTTTTCAAAGAAAGGAAAATAAAATGAATTTAACAAGTAGGTTTCAGATCTTTTACAAGATAAATTGATAGGTTTTGTGCAGCGATTCTCATGTTTTTACATTATAGCACCCATTTAAATTACCCTGTTAGTTCACAGCTTTGGAAATCTGGTGAATGCATATGGAATGGAATCCTTAACTTGCCTTTGCAACTATTTGAAGCATTTAGGAATCCATCAACCAGGAAAGAGAACAGCATATTGCAACTACCATATGGGCATTAAATGTGATCTTGTCAAAGGAAAAGAGAATTAACCATTTTTACATTCCTCGTGAACTGCATTTTTTTCTTTTAGAATATGAATTGTTTCTAACCATGTTTTGTTTTTAAAAACGCATTACAAGGCAAGGAAATATCCAGGTTACCAAAAAACCTCAGCAGTTTTACGGTCTTCTCCAATGATTACCTAATACATTTGTCTCATCTGCTTTCCTTGTTGTGTGAAAACACACTGAGGAAATGTGTAAATGTAGCGAATTGTTCCCAACTCTTTTATTCACCTTTCAGCATGCTAGTTCCTTCCCTTGGCATTGATATCATTATGCATTTGTCAAAGACAGACTGTCACTTTAGAGCTTCTATTATGTGCAAGATTTGGCAGCACATTTTACCTTTGGGATTTGCTTATATCCTTTGCATGTTATTGTACTGCTCTGGCATTCAGCAAATTCAGTACACCCACTTCTTTGATGTTCATTCCAGCCCCTAAATGTGGAAACAATGACTGAAATTTTGGATCAAAGCATCCCATAGATGGCAAGCAACATAATTTTGTGATAATGTACAAGAACAGAAAGAAATCCCATAGCTAGAGTCTAAGCCTGTAACTGTTCTACAATTTATGTACTCTAACATTCAAGAAAAGGAAAAAGAAGGGGAATAAAGAACACAGAGGTTCAGCTGAATTCATAACAATGGGCAATTTCTCAATATAATTAAAACTTTTTTTTTAATATCAAATGAAAATTCTCATAGAAGCATAAGAATTCATATGTTAAGAACAGAATTGAATGAGGAATGACAATTCTACCTCATATCTGTCCTAGAATCAAGGAAAAGAACAACCTTCCCATCTTTTACTCTTTCCTAAAAAAACAGTAGCAAGCATAAATACAGTAGCCAATTAAGTTAAATGTGACATTTCATCTATGGTTTAAAATAAAAGAACCAAAAATATTTAAAAGAGCAAATTGTTTTCAAAACCAGTAGTCCCACTGATATTTGTAGCGAAAATGAAAATGGCTTGGTCTAGTTGGTTTTAAATTAGGTCACACTGACAACGAGTCAATCTAAATTCAGCTTTCTCACCGTTCATGTGGGCAGATAAAGGTGTGCAAAACAACTAAAATATCTGGATTTACCGGTGTTTCATTTTACATAAACGCAGATTAAGTTAGATTAAAACAAATAAAATCTGTTATAAAATATGCGATGTTCTTGTTTGTGGCGAGGGCATGTGCAAGTGCTGGGACAGCTCCCGGGGGTGTTGCAGTAATTTACGGGCTCGGGAGCTTTGCCGTCGGGGCTGGAGCAGCCGCAGGGCCGGGGACCCCACACCCACAGGTGCGGGCGGTGCCCCGCTCTGCCTTTCCCAGCCGGGGCTTCCACGGGGCAGCTCCCTGCCAGCCGTGTGCAACAGTGCCATCCAGTGGCACCTCTCCCTACTCACAGCCGGACAGCGCCTAGGAATCCAACAAAGTCACCATTTAAAATAAAGTAAATGATCGCTTTTCTTCCCCCTGAAAGGTAGCAGGCTGCCTTCGGCTTAAATGGGAACTACGGAAAGTCAGAGCAACACATCTTGAGCTGCTGTAAAACCTGCTCGCTGTATCCATGGGCAGATTTTAGCCGTACAAAGCAGCATCCTTTCCTGCGTTTGGGGCTGAGCACGGGTTGGGGCAGTGCCCGTGGCAGGGACAGCACTGAGCTACAGGCTGAGAGCCTTCTCGAGCACGCAGAACTGCGCAGGGCTGGCACTACATCACGCCTTACCTGAAGTGTATATTCCCCTCTGAAGCAAAACTCTGACGAATCTTAGCATCAATTGCCATTTAGGGCTTCTGGTTTAATCCCACCCCTCCTCCTTTATAGCACCTTCTTTCGAGTTATAGCAACAACTCTACTTTGTCCTAAGATAACACTCTTGATCACTGCATCTAAAACTCTAATATTCATATGCAAATAAACACTCCCCAGACCAACACATATGTATGCATTCTATATAAAGCTACACAAAATAAAGGACTGCCACAGTAATTCATTCACAAGAGCATGGAATACCCCCATTACTTAAAAAATTTATATGAAGATGCACAACAGAATTTGTGCATTTGATAATTCCCAGCCTTGCAGTTTCCCTGTTTTGACACAGCCTGCCAAAGGCCTTTAACTATTTAATTCCCATGTGATAACTGCTAAGAGATATGCTTATTATTTTAATTACTTGAAGGATAGATAGACTAAAGCACAGAAAGTCTAAATGACTTGCCTAAGATCATGTCACAAAGCACTGATACAGCCAAGGAACAGGTCATGTAAAATTGATCTTTAGTCTCCAATCCAGGCTATTGGCCCATAGAAGGGAGTGTGATTGTCTTTTTTATTCTAAGCAAGAAACGACAACCCTGCTACTTTAAATGTAAGAAAGCCACAGAGTGTCTTTTAGGAAAAAAGCTGCGAATAGTTAAAGTTTCAAAACTGAGGCAACATCTCCTCAGGGAAACCATCACATCAAACTTTTTCCTAAAGTGTCTATCAAGGAAACAAAACCAATCCCTATCTTAAGAGATCCTGCAGGGCTTGAGCCAAGGATAAGCAGAATGGACTGGCTCCTTCAGGCCCTGGCCCAGCAGATCCTGTTGCAGGAGTTAGGCTTGTGAGCAACACTTTGGAAGTATGTAGGCATAGATCCTTGCTTAAAATTGTAACCATGTTCAACCATTGTCTTGAAAAGGAGCTTAATGGTAAATGAACATGAATATTTTAGTGCCTTCTCTAGAGACAGTGGGGTATTTCAGAGCCCAAAAGCCAGCAACATGTGCTTTGGCAGACAAGCTCTCCTCACATCACAGTCAGCCTCTCCATCCCTTCCAGTGCAGGGGAAGGGCCATCTCAGCATCCATGGAAGAACATTTTGGGACCTCCCACTTTCCTTACCTCAACCTCTGCTCTCCTTTCTTGGTCCCCAGTGCCCATGTGCCATCCCTGGCTCAGTGGTTCCCCTCCGCAGGGCTGACTCACACCTTGCCCCAGCACTACAGGATCCTGCCAGCCTGCGGAGCAGGAGACTGGCACTGGGAACTCGCATTGGGCTCCTCACCCAGCCCAAAGTCCAGACATGTTTTGGTGACTTTGGGTGGGTTTTGCAGTATGGGAAGGAGGTCATCCATGGTGATCCATGTGTGTTTGCTTATAACCTTCAGATAACCGTGTACTTTAATCTATTGCCTAATCTAACATTGCATTACATTTCTTGAGGATACTTTATACTTCCAGCAATGGTTTGATGGGATCATGCACAATAAACCTGTCTGACCAAATCCAGATTTTGGAACACAGCAGGAAAATTTGTTTTACATGGCTGATTGGTCATTTTTTGTATCTCAAAACTTATCAGATGGTCCATAATAAAACATAAATCCTTTAAAGTGGTAGCAGGTTTTTTGATTTACTGACAGTTGGTGGTTTGAGTTTCCACAAAAATATTTAGCTATAGGACAGTGTATTAGGTGTATTCTTAAAGGTAAATAACTGCAGCCAATAAAAGTTCAGCCTATAAAGGGTCCCATCTTCTAGGAGTTTTCTGCACCGAGAATTACTACCAGCATAATCATGGATCCCTGCACACTAATATTTCCTCTGATACAGTATGATCAATGTTGTGGAAAAACATTTATTATATTTCTTCTAGCTACTTAAAGGCATTACTGAATTATGAGCATCGCAAAACGAATCCACTGTGCATTTTTTCTTTATGTGACGTTTTTACAATCTTCATTTTCTGCTTTGCAGCCACTGAGCTATAGTGATCACAGTATGCACCCTCTTACAACTGACACAGGGGCCAGGAACTCCTTTCTGCTTTATTACATTTGAAATGCACTTCATATGACAACATTCATTCTCATTCTGCATTGGACCCTTATTTAAACAGAGAAGCCATTTTTACTGGACTGTACTTACACGGAGAAGTTATGAAAGAAATTAAAATGAGGGAAGAGGGTTTAAACAGCTGTTTCAAATATGCTTAGTTAACAGAGGTGACAAAGTTTTGACTCAAAATGGACAAAGATGGACAAGGAGGTATCAATGCCTCCTTTAAGCTGTTCTTAAAACGCTAACAATTACAAAGATTACATGATTTTGAGGCACAGTGCATCACTGAGGATATTTTAACTTCACTGGAACAAGAAATAAATGAGTGAGGAAGGAATACATGAAAGCTGAGTCAGGAGTAAGATTCAGCTGCATAGTATAAAAACCTGCAGTCCATCTAATGGCTAGCACTCACAGCAGTTGCAGGCTCATTAAAACCTTGTGGTAGGAAGTCAGTTAAAATATTATGGAAAGAGTAGCAGGTTAATTGAAATTATATTTTCCTTTGGTAGAAGAAAATAGAATGTATCTCTTCAGAAAATACACCTAATAATTCATATGTAAATGTATTATTCTCTATAGGGATGAAAGAATTACTCTCTCTTCCTGCCTTCGATTCAGTGATTCATCCATATCAAAGTATAAATAGAAAGAGAGAGTGAGGCAAGAGAAAAATGTATAAGTTTGAGTACTTGAACTTGTGATTTATGGCCTAGAGCTACAGCCAACTTTATTACAAAAATGAATTCACCTATTATAACCTTACCCTGGGCTCTCTGGAGATGGGAGGAGGTTGAGCAGCATTAGATTATCAAGAGGTGTTCACAAACAATTCCAGTCTCATTCTCACTTCCCTTTCCTCTCTTGTGCTTAATGCATACATATCACCTGTTGCCTCCTTTCCTGCTCCTTGATGTAGGCACATCATGGTACTTCTCACTGTCTTCCTGTGGGAATTGGCCTCTCATTTGTCATGAGCTCTGACCAAAAAGTTCCTCTCATATTTTTCTCTCCTCTTGTCTGAAGGACAGTGCAATTCTCAGAGTGACCCCTTTGAATACCCTTGAAATTTGCTAATGTCGGTTTTCTGCACATTGCAGCTGCTAATGAACATTTGACTACCATCGTTGAAGCACTGCACAACACACCAAATAGGTTTTGCTTCTGTGAAGATATTGCATCAATTTCCAGCAACTTTTTTAATATATATAGATCTGTTCATGTTTCATGGAGGTTGCATGCCCATTTGCATTACTCCGGAACTCTGTCTTTAAATTGTTTAGTGGTAATCCTACTTAAGACAAACTAATACTCTCTAATTGGCGTTAGAAACAGAACTTTGTTTCACAAATGCAGCCTAAATAGTAGAGCCCACAACAGATGGTTAGCAAGGACAGTTGCATCTCTAGTTACGGCCTATCATACAGGAAACCTGAAGTGATCAACAGAGATGACATTTCTTCAAGTGCACAGAGATGCTGCAAGCATTCCTCTAAAGAACTTCACTGACAAGCAAAGCTTCCCGTGGCACGAATGGAAGTGACACTGAGGGCCCTGCTGGCTTCCTGGGGGCCTGAAAATTACAAAGGAGCTGTGTGTGTAGTATGAGGTGATCAACATCACAGCTACAGGATGTGGCCTCTTCAAGTGCCTTAGGTGGTTTCTCTCCAAAATAGTAGTTGTTTTGATGGTATACAGAGATACAAGACTGGCTGTCATCCAGGTTTTAAAGCATAAATAAGCCACGATCTCATCTGCATACCGTCTTTACAGGCGACGGTAGCATGAATGAGTGACTGCTATATTTAGGAATGACAAGATGGGCATTATTAATAGCTTGACATTAATGCAATTACCCCTATTCCTATTACAGTTAGTAGAATTATACAGAAAGCACTGACTGAGGCCTCATTTTCCCTAGAGCTACTCAAGGATACGACATTTTCCACCACACCAAATCTAGTCTTTGACATTAGATACTTAGCTACAGAGTCATTCCAGTAAATCATTATAAATGCATTATAATAAAGATGTTATGAGCTATTGGATATTAACCCCCAGCCCCTGAAGAGAGATAAATACACTGGTTGCAAGATTTCTGCTTTTGTTTTCAATGAAAAAGAGTTTTCCTTACTACTAAAGAACTATAAAATGTTATGCTGATAATTAAAAAACAGACGTCACCTTCTCTGGTCAGATTAAAGGTAAAAACACCCTCAACACAATAAAGGATATATTCATAGGATATGAAGAACCAAATCTTGGTCCATCACAATCAAGCTTTTAATTTACAGATGTGTATTTGTGTGTATACTGTTTGGAGACACAACTATTGTATTTGCATATGCAAATACCTCTCTTTAAATATTCAATAGCTGTACCTTATCTCCAGGAATTTTGCTTCCTTTAAAAATTTTGTTTGTTTGTTTGTTTGTTACCCTCGGTCTCTCTCCAATATGGAAATGCAAGATTTACCAGGCTCAGGACTGCCTAATATTAAACCTTTTACAGGAATCATGAATCAAATCAGTTTCCAGCATAAAGGAAACAGAGAAATAGAATCATTATGACCATACATTAATTATACTAAAGTAGTACATAGGAGCATTTAGGCACCATGCTAGGCACTGGATGACATAACAAAACAATGGTGCATTGCTTTCTCCACAAAGAAATTGAATTGCAATACAAGCAAGGTAAACACATAACACTAATGAGTACATGTCCATCATTATGAAAACCAAGAAAATAATTATCATAGAAGAGCACATAAAAACTCAAACTGGAATCACAAAATTAATTTTCAAATCAAATACGAAGTTTTTCCAACAAAACATGTTAAAGAGAATATCCATATGGCTTCATGGTCTCCTGGGTTAAGTTTTTTCTAATTCATTAAACCCAGTTGGCTGTGATTTTGTTTGATTAAGTCTAAAGTCCACTGTAATAAATACCGTAATATATAAATATCATGATATACACACATGAGTTTCTATGTCTGTATTAGCATGTGTACATGTTGGTACACACATGTGTAGAGGAAGGCTCTCTTTTCCTCTCTTTTCTTATTACCTCTTGACAGAAACCTGGAGGCACATAGATTATAAACTTCGAAAAGTCATATATCATTGTGGTGCATTCCATTTTTAGTGAGTCTTTCTTGGAGGTGACTGAGAATAAATTCAGCTTGAACTAGTCCCCGAAAGAGATCTGTCTCCAGTATAACTGACTGCTCAGCTGTGGTAGTTTGTCAGCTTTCAGGCCAGGGTTCATGTGCTTTATCTGTCCTGGCTATGCTCCTGATCACAGCTCACCCTCCCAGAAAGAGCAACTCCCATAATAAAGAATGAATTAAAAATGAAGCTTTAGCACCAACCAGGCACTTCTTATCTTGTAAAGTCTTAAGTCAGGTACTTCATTATGCTTCAGCTCTTCTAAAACAAATACAGATCTGGCATCTGGTGAAAACACTTCCTGGGAAGGTTTTATCTCTTTTAAAGCGAAACTTGAGACAAGGCTATAGGATATAATTTACTGTTTTAATCAAATTCTCAGTTTGCAATATGCAATGAATATTTTTTGAGGATATCATTTAAGCGTTTGCAAAGTCCCTGTATTTTTTACAGAAAACATTTACTTTTGATTACCAAATCATTAATCACTGAGGCTTATCAGCTCTGGGGGTAAAACAATCAGGACAGTAGTGGATGTCTTGCCTATTGATCTCTCCAAAGCAAAGCTGGACGCCTACAGAGAATATCCCATGGCCCAGTAAAAGGTGAGAGACAATTCCAGGAGAGGTGAAATTTCACTGTCTGTAGAAATAAACAGATGATCGAACGGCCTTTTTCAGCCTTCAAGGCTAGCACCATTTAGAGTTATAATATGCACAGAAGGTTCTAGAGAAGAAAATATTTAAGTCTGTGTTATTTACTTCATTGTTCCACATCATACAGCAAAGAAAAAAAGACAAAAGTAACGCTACTCAGGTACTATCCTAATTAGCTGAGATCCAACATTGTGAATTCTCATTCTCCTCTCAGAGGAGAGAACAGGAGCTTCTGCAGCATCAGGGAACTGCAGTTATGGGTCAGTCTGAACTCGCCTACACTGATTAGTTTGTAAGGTGGATGTCCAAGGCTCAACTCATTGAATTCAGATCTAGCTTTGGAAGATATCTCTGGTATTAAAGGTGTAACATAGCTCAGAAGACACGGATGCAATTCTTGGCTCTGCTTAAGATTTCTTGTGCAATGGATACTGTATGGAATTATTTTTATAAGTAACTTAACTTAAGAGAACAGGATTCTTCACTCTTTGCTCAGATGACCTCTTGGCTTTGTTTCACAGTCCCTTTTGGAAAAAGCTGCAGCAGCTAAAGAAATCACTACCCCAGAAATTATTGAAACAGCAACCCACCCACTCTCTGAAGAATGTGTGGAGCCCATTAAAGAGGCACAGAGGGGTGGTGTGTAAATTTTCCAGCTGCTGAAATTCATTGCCTTATATATTAATATCTTAAAAAAAAAAGTTAATTAAAGTGAATATACCAGGCTGTGAACAATGGCAAATGACGGCTTTGATTCACAATCCTACTTGCACTTGGCTGCAGAAGCAGAAGAAGTTACTGCCCCTCTTTGGCAGTTACTCAGTCACTGCAGCTAAAACGGTGAAAGATGATCAGCCTATAATCCAATTCTGGTTTTCAGGCTGTGATCTAATACTGATTTTCAGCCAGCCATGGAGCTGTCATTACCAAACGTCTGTGCAGTGAGTGACTGAATATTCTAGATAACAGTGAAAGCTGAGAGAGGTAAAAATAAAGAGAAGCCATAGAATGGATATATTTTAAGATTAGATTGATGGCACCTTTTCTAGAACAGAGAATGGAGGGAAATAACAGCCTAAAAGCTTGTCATCTCACCTGAGTATCAACCACCAACAGTCAAAGACAAGCAAGTCCCAGGAACAACATCTAATGGATTTCTGACAATAGCTGCATGGCTAAGGTTCAGCAGACCCACAAGCCAAAGCCAACAGTTAAGAGGTTATTGGACACTACCTGGAGATTTACTCAAAATTTTCTTTAAGATGAAACCTTGCTGTTTTGGAAACCATTCTGACAAGCTCAGCTTTAAATAAAAGCTGGAAAGGGGCAGAAGAAATTCCTTTCCTGCTACTATACAAAATAATAAGCAGTCTTTCCCAGCTCCTAGGGTAAAGGACAATTCCTGAGCATCACCTTAGGAAACACATTCATACTTCTGAGGACTGTTCAAGCTATCTATGCTGTGATTTCCTTGATTGGAGACTGTCCTACTGTTACTTTTGTTATGAGTCTCAGTCCTGTTTGGGGCTTCTCAGGCTTACCATAATAAGAATACTAGACTAATGTACTGCTTTGCATACTAAAGAATAAAGTTTACTGTGCATTTTTATAGGATTTTAAGCTTTCATATATGCTAAGTATCACCAGCATGTATTGAATAAAAATAGTCCTTCATAAAACAAGTTAAATGAGAAGTAGTGCAGAGAGGAATGGGCTACTTCTAACCACTGTTGATTACATCAACTCCAGTTTTATCACTGTTCCCTGTTTTGTTTCTTTGGCATGTCAAGGCATTTCTCCCACACAGCCCTTTATGGACTGACACCCTGATGCTGCACCAGGCTTTTCCTGCAAACAAAGTGACTTTCATACAAGCTCCCTTTCAACTTCAAAAGTAGAAAAATTTTTGTAGTTATTAATGATCCATTCTTGTGACTATCCATGGGTGAAGGGCATTTGCCTCACTCACATCTTTAATAGCAAATAATTAATGAGGTGTTGGAAATTAACAACAATTAACAATGCCTGGGAACAACAGCAGAAGGTGTTTGATCCTCTTTAGATGAAGTTGAGAGAATCTGTTTCTCAGGCTTGTGCCTGCAAGGAGGGAGAGCTGGAGGGGGATTTCTAATGCACTCCTCCTTCTACATTACCTTGCTGAAAGTCATTACAGGGACTTGTCAGGTTGGAAAGAGAACAGGAATGCCTGTGTCTCTGCGGGACAGGTACATCAATTCTTGCTGCCACAGGGACTTGGAACTTGAAGTTCACAGCCTTCAAGAAGGCAAATGAGAACTTTCTAAGTGGGATCATAGGCCCAGACTTTTTGCAGTAACTACATAATTTGTGTAGTAAATACAACATCCTGGTCTTTTATATGCAAGTATTCATGGTGCCATCATGGTTGCAGACTGTTTGCTTGTCTTTTGAAAGGATAGATACGCTCATGGAAGATGTGCCACAGGTTAGGCAATACAGCAAGGATGTTCTGGGAACATTCACCGCAGCCTTGTTTTGTCCTTTTAGTCTTGCCCAGGCATAGACAAGATACTTGATCTAATGTACTACAGACAGTCCATTTCCTCTTATGTTATATACAAATAAATCACTCTAATAAACAGGCTAAATAGTCATTAAAGTGTGCAAGATAGTCATAAGCACACATAGGAGGAAGAGTATTCCTCTCTAAGTGATATATTCACCATCTTCCACAGAAATGAAAAGATGAAGAAATTCAGTTATGTTTTTCCCCAGTGCTCATGCTCCACTCAGTACAGCAAACAGGAAAATAAAAATTCCAAGATACGCAGTCAAGTCCCTACTCTAACTCCTCATCGTGGTTTTGCAGAAAAATCTGCTATAATTGAACTGAAGAACCTAACTGTGTCTGTTTACTCTCCCTCTAGATTTGAACAAGCAGCTGTGGAAACAGCTAGGGCTGACCTTTTCCCTTATTGGAGAGAAAAAGAAGTATAGAAATTGTTCAGGAACCTTTCCAAAACACACAAAGTTTCTTCAGCTTTCTAGCTTGGAATCCTTCACTTTTAGCCTCTGGGATGTAATTTAAAGTGTTGCCCAATGACCAAGAAAAATCCACAGCATACAGCAAGAAAACAAATAGAGGAAAAATTTTCATCTGAATAAATGAAATGCAATAACATTTCAATCTCTTGATTTAGATATGAAATTGGTAGTTTCTCATTTCTAAGAATGAAATTATACAGTAGAACTTAATGATAAGGGTACATCATACTCTGCCTCTCATCTTTGTCCAGGTGAACAGAAAACACTTTGACAAATAATGTTCTCGATGTAAAATATCAATTTTCTTCTAGAATGAGTTCAATCAATGATCCCAATTTACAAGTTATTTGTGCATCATCCCTGAGTTTTCACATTTTTGTAACATGGTGTTACTAATGGCATTTCTATACTCAATCGGGAATTTTAGAAAGGATAAGAAGAAATAATATCTCTCTTTGCACATGTTTGATGTTGGAGGTTTAAGACACTGGCTCCAGAAGTAATTTTTTTTCATTCTCTTTCTGTTTAGTGTCACAGAAAGACTAGAGTTGCTAATTCCATTTTCATATGCAAATTCCATATTCAGGAAATGTAATAGAATGCACATCAACTGTTTTTTGCCTTTGGTTTCACACTGTGGAGGTGATTTCTTGCACTGTGGATCTGATGATCAGTAAAAGATAACGAATGTACATATCACTTCTCAGTATTATACTCACAACTTTATATTTCAATTAGGCACTACCAGGTTCTACAATTTGTTACCTATGTTACTCAGATTTGCGATGGGAAAACCTTAAAGAAACATTGCAAATACTGTGGCATGATGAAAAGTATGCATAGAATGCATATCCTGCAATACATGAAATGGTAATTTAAAAAACTTTGTTTGTAGCACAAACTCAAGCAAAGTATGGTGGATGTTACTTCATCCTTTTTCTCCAAAGCCACATAATATGAAAAACACAAAATAAGAAGAGTGTAACAGAATATAAAATTCAGAGACCAGGTCTGCAAATATAGGATTCTTGTCTGTAAAGAATAAGATGGGGAAAGACTGGAGAATGTTTATAGAGATAAAGCAGATACAAGAAACTTCAGAGGCTTCCATGTGAGGTTAAGCCTCCACTTTTCAGGTCAACTGCTGTGTACAAATTTGTCATTCAGTGCATTGTGACTAAGTGATGGGAGCTCTATTTCATTTATATCTACAGGCAAGGGTCAAACACCGTACGCCCAAACTGATAGCAGACGGTTTCAGCTGAGAAACCAGGTAGAGAAGGAATGCACTTCAACTGTTTTTAGCATCCCATTGGCTTTATCTGTATTTCTAGGCATGACAGCATGCATGGTATTTATGGCTTAAAAGAATTTCCGTCTGTAAGTTTATCACCTTGTAAAAATCAGTGAGAAAATTACTTAGATATACCAAAACCAACTTACTACTGGGTGGATAGATTTTATTCTCACTTTGTACAGCAGAAAACCTATTAGCATGTTGTTATTTAAAGGTTTCATTATTAGAGCTCTGCTGTGTTTCAGAAGAGCCAAACTGCTTCAGCTCAGCAGGTCCAGCTACTGCTTTACTCTGCCTCCAAAGTCATAAGCAAATGCCTATGGAAGAATAAGAGGGGAGACATGCTTCCCTCTCTTATTTTCCAGCCTCTTTCTATTTTCGGCCTGATGACATTCTGAAGCAGAGGTCATTCTTACACATTTACAAACCATCGATGAATTTCTCCACCCCCATTTTTAGCCACTGTAAACTGTAAGTATCTACAAGATGCTCTGTCAATGACTTCCAAAGATCTGCTATCCACAGCATAAAGGATCCCCCATCCTTTGGTTTCTGCTATAGCATACTATTCTATTTTCATACTAATCTTATCACAGTTTTCTTTGTTGTGTCACACAAAGCCTGAGTGTGCAGTCCTCCTTCATGCAGCATTTCTACTGACTCCAAGCACTGCAGTTTTGGGAGCTGAGTTGTTTACCCTGAATATGTCATCAAGCATATTTTTCTGACAGCTTTTTTCTGCAGAAGACCAAGTATACGAAGCTGTTACTGTAAACTACATTACTGGGCTGAATAGAATAATAGAATTATTTTGGTTAAAAAAGACTTTTAAGATCACTGAGTCCAACCACTAACCTGCAGGATCAGAAGGAACTGGCACTACAGGATTAGCTTTATCATCAAATGATGAGCTTTTATGCAAAGCTAGGTGCATTGCTAGGTTTTAAATAGAGCACAAAAAGCCACATGACAGATCTAGATATATAGGAGAAAAGACTACCTATAAGGAGAGTACATAAATTTAGACATACAAACATGGGACTTTGGAAGTAAATGCAAAAATTATTAATATAGACCTTGATTTTATAGAATCCCTTCCTCCTTTCCTTCATTTTAGAGAATCCAAAGTATCAAAGTATTTCCAGAGCAACTATCCCCAACAACCTCTTCCAGAACCCCTAGAGAAAATTACACTTCACCATACCACCTTGCCTTAAAACCTTAATGATGGGCAGAGCTCAGGTATAGATTATTCACAGTAAGGGTTCCAGTCCTACTAGCATAGGGAAGTCATACAGGTAGCAGAGTGTTCTCTAAGTGTCAAAATTACCTATAAATTACAAGAAAAGTTAAAAAGTATTTGAACATTTAACTGGCAAAAGAATAGAAAAAAAATTTACAATGGGGAAAGAAAATACTTAAAAGGGCTTTTGCTCACTCTTCAGCACACCATGCAGTGGCACAGTTTTCCTTTTCCCCACTTCAATTGGAACCGTGTTCCAATCAAGAGATATCCTTTCCTTTCTAGAAAATTGAACAAGTAAATGAAAAGTAAATGGACAAGTAAGTTCCAAACATGTTAATTCACTTCCTTCATTAACTAGTTAGCAAAATGTTATCCAAGTTTTGTTTATTGCCTTATCTCCCACTGAGAGCTACATAAGACCCCTCAGTTAAAAGTATTCTTACACAGCAGTGGAATCCTTCCAGGTAAAATACAGAAAGCAGGTAAATATAACATGATATGCTGGGTATCATACTGGAAATGGTACGAAGCCATCTGTTAGTGAACCATCTGATAGTATTGATGATGTCATTCACAATAAAAAAAGAAATGAGAGGATTGTCAACAAAGTCATAAAATGAAATTATATTCCCCCAATGCAAAGCAGAATCTAATTGCACACATTCCTTGCTTGTGTGTGCCCTCCCCATTGCAGCTGTTTGCCTACCTTCTCTTGCAGATGGTTCAAATAATTTTGTCTCCTTCAAGGCCTCTTCTATTCCTGCTCACCCCACATCACCCCTTTTCATTCCAGACTTTTATTTTAGGGATACTGAAACTACTGCACACTCTGCACAAACAGAATGTGTTCTCAAAGCTTATACATGGTGCAAAAATTAGTTTGCATGAGCCAAACTTTGGGACAGAAGTAGTACCTCACACCGAAGTCTTACACTTGACAAGTGGGATATTGTAAGGTCAGGACTTAAGGACCAAAGCACCCTTATTGCAATCTTCCTTCTCTTCCTCAATCCCAGTGCTCACAGATCAGGACATTTATTCAAGGGTGCACAGGGCAGGAGCCCCAAATACATACACATGTGTAAACATGGATGGAGTTAGTCAATGCTTCAAGTGTAACTCCACATGAATGACAGAAAAGGTTCACAAGTTCCACCAGAAGGATAAAACAGGACTCTTCTGCTTTTTCCCACAGAGATATTATCTGATGAAAGGTTTACAGCAAATGAAATATCATATTTGGCATAATATTTTAACCAGCTATGATATGTCTCTGGGTTTCCTACTAAAAATGCTTTTTTCTTTGCTAGTAGTTGGAAGATTTTAAAGGGAAAAAAAAGGACTAACAAGAATTTAATGGGGAAAAAAGGGTGGGGTATTTAAAATATATGAGAAAAACTTACAGTAGCTTATAACACAAATATTTCTTCCCCAAAGGCACATTGGTCAGAAAGGAAGGCAAACCACCACCTTGCACTGATTTAAGCCCTTTAGTACATCACCTTCCCAACTGTTTCATTTGCTAGGAGAGTTTGCAGTAATAACTTGTTTTACAGGATTACATTCCTGTAATGCTGTATTATAAATATTGTCTGAACCCTTCCAAGAGGAATCTGTTTTACTGCCATTTCATATCAGAGTGGAACTGGACAGGTTTGTAAAATGTAAAGTTACTACATAGTAACTTCAAGCTGTACTAAGCAAAGATAAAACAATCACTAGCTCAGTGGGTCTGACAGTTTTATACACAAATTTAAGTTCACAAAGCATGTAAATCCAAAGTCAAAATTTCTGTTGAATTTTTTTGTTACTGGAATAAAACTCCGCCTAAATAATCAACCCAAAAACCAATAGTAATGTTAAGCAGATACATAAAACTAGATTAAAGGCCAAGTTTTCAACTAGGTTTGGTCTCCAATTCATACTGATATTATTATAGTTTATCCAATTTACACTGGAATCTGGTGAAAAACTAGGCCACATAGAGCTGTGATACAGAAGGGCACTTAAATACCATGTACATTTTTACAAAGTCCTCAGGAAATACTGTATCCATTATTAAAGATTTGAATAAACACTAGACTTCAGAAATCCTAGCCGGCATTTAGATACACACCATAATCTCATACTAAGGCTGTTCTTACCACTACTACTGATTTCTTCCTGTCTTAAGCAAGAGATTTTAACAGCAAAAAAATACTGTTGCTCTTAAATATATTGTGTACACACCACAAGATTAATATTTAAACTCTCAGTCATGATTCATATACCAGCTCAGAAAAGTTTTTCACAACAATCAGTAGCATCTTATTTACAGTGGACGTAACACCGGCAAAGTCTTGCATTAGGTGCAAGTCCAAGCAAAGTTGACTCTTCAAAAAGGGTTGACAGTAAGGCATCTGGGTGCCATCTCTGTCAGGGGGGCTAAGCAATTCTGGATTCTCTTGAATATTGTAAACAACAGAAGATGTTCTCAAGGCAGGAAGAATGAAGTACATTTGTCCTCCATGAATGGGAGTTCTCCATGACTAAGGAACTTGTTAGACAACAAAGAGAAATGAGACAGCATCCTCGCAACGTATCAAACAGAAAACACCAATCCAATGTCACCTACCTGCCTCCCATTCCGTAAGGGCAAAGCTATTTACTGCAACTGCAATGTAGTCTTCCTTCTAAGTTATTTGCACTGCATGCTGCATAATGCAGCGTGATTTGGATACTTCACAGAAAAGCAGGTGAGTAGAGGATCAGCCTATGTTGGATAAGATAGCGGGGGAAAATGGCATTTCCCAAACCTCTTTTTTAAAAAGGAGAGAAAGAGGCAAGTTAGGTATCTCTCTTCAGTGTCATTTAAAACACTTTCTTAGCACTAATATCAATTATAAATGTTTATTCTAATTTATGAACACCTGCTTGACATCAACAGAACTGACACACCCCTCCAATTACTTTTCTTATATGATGGCATATTTATTTCACTCTGATGAGATGAGGCTTTTCTAATTTCCTGTATAATCACCCCCAGCTCTCTGTATATCTCCCATTAAATTGTGAACAGGCTTCACACATATTTTTAGATGTTTGAAAACGGCAGGAAGAGCTTTTTGATGTTTTAGAACACGTTCAGTCCCAGTGCCTCAATACTGTTTGCTTGCTAATTCCTCAAGCTTATGTCATCCATATGAATGGACTCCAGGCTTTTGAGAAACTTCACCATATCATTACCATCTGCCTAAACTGCTGCAGTCAGAGGTCTTTCGCTCTAATGTCAATGCCACTTTGAAAACAAAGTTGCAGGATTCCTCCGTGGCTTGGAACATATTTAGAAGTCAATGCCTTATTTTCTATGATTAGTCTGTAACAATGTCAAGTGTGAAATTTAAATTAATGAGTGCTTCACTTATTGAAATGACTTCAGCACTTTTGCTACTTTCATTGATTTCTATTTACTTTGGCAACCACAAATATGAAGAACATATTTCTAGATGTGACTAAACAGACTAATAATATGCTAGTATAGATGCACCTACTGATCAAACATTACACTTAACTCTAAGCTTATTTTGAAAAATTAACATAATAGAAGAAATATATTATTTATAAAGCACTGTTCATTTCCTGCATTTCAGACAGTGTCACCTTTAAGTTATTTTCTTACCACTCTTTCCACACTAATGATTGGACTACACTAAAGCAGTAAATATGGTATCAACATTACCCCTCCACATAATCAATTTAAATTTTAACTAATATATTCATCATCCAGTAAATACCATCACAGCAGCAGATAAAGCTGTAGCTAACCTTCAGAGTATTTTAACCTTCTGGTAGAGGCCAATTTTAAGGAAGAAGCTGTATTTAATTCCTAAGAGGTAAAGAAAAACCTTTCATTCCCAGCTGTTCTTCCCCACACATCAAAAACTAATCTATTTTTTTGTTGAAAATCTTAAAACGTTTGTATTTCTTGCCAGCATCTGAAAGAGTGCCAATCAGTGGAAAAAGCTAAAGGGACAGTTGTTTAGAAGAGAAAGACAAGGCCAGGATTGTCTGCTTATAGGTTGGTTTGGTTTTTTTTTCTAACTAAAAAACTGCGAAGGAAAGGTAAGCGGAAAAGAGAAATCAAGCCTCCCCAAAGGCTGCTCAGGACGTTGGTAATGCAGCAGGCAGAGACAGCCTTGTGCTGGCTGGAGCTCTGCCCATGCTCCATAAATGTAGGGTTACTCTTGCCCTTTTCAAAAATGTGTTTTTATATAGCACAGCCAAACCCACAGCTATGAAAGCCACATTCTCACACCAAACAAAGAGATACAGTGTAACCAAGGATGGATTCTGGCCTTCAATAACAGAATAATCATCAATGCAAATCCCCACTCCGTGAAATGGATGTTACATGCAAATATGGATTAAAAAAAACTCAAAAAAAGGTAAAAGAAAATGGAGGGCTTGAACTTTGTAACTTTCCTTCTCTTTTACACCCAGATACTGCAACTCCTTAGATTTCCCTAAGCAGCTATACTTAAACAGATCCTTGCAAAATCAGTATTCAGTCTCTCCAAACATTTAAGAAACTTGGATAATAAACAGTATGCCTGTGACTCTAAAGGATAATAACCACTATGCCTGTGACTCTAAACTTGAAGCCACTTGCTCCTGTAGAATTACATGTGCAAATTCTCTGGGCATCACCAGAAAATGAAGGGTGCAGCATCATGTTATAGTCTAGAAACTTCAACATGGCAGTCTGTTGATGCAGGAGATTTATGAATCTTTCATGGACAGAAGATTGTGGTAGCATACTGCTACTTGCTGCATTATAATTTTTAAGATAAAATGACCTCTTTTCTTTCTTTTGTTTCCATTTTGCAGGAAAACCTGCTGCCCCTGGAGACTTGCCCCTGGGATACCTGCCAGTAAATATAACAGTTGTGGAAATGGAAAGGTCTCAACCTTCATAATTTCTGTATCTCAGCTTTTCTTTTTTGCTTCATTAATTTCTATCGATTTAGTAGACCAAAGCCTTCATTTTAGGAAAGGACCAAATCTGAAATATTTCCTATTTAAATTCCTGAATGACACTCCTTCCCCCAGACCCTACCTGTGATCCAAATCCCCCTGTTACTCTCTGGTAGAGTGCTGCAGGAGAATACCACAGTATGAAGGTATTTAACACTGTAAGTCACTTTTTAAAGTGTCATTTTTAAGAGAAAAAAAGCTATTTATTACTTCAGAAAAAATTGTCCCTATAGCTATGATTGCACAGGAAAAATGATGTGTTCTTATCAGAATAGATGACAGTTCTTTTCCGTGTAGAAAAGGCTTCTAAGAGCAGATGACAGAGACAAAATTAGAATTTTTCTAGCAAGCATCCCATACATGCACATCTGCAAAGTGTTCCTGCTTCCTTCTCTGCAACCACTACTATACATTAATGTTTCTCCTGAAATTAGAAAAGCATGTGAATCAATTTTGGCTTCATGGTTGCACCTTAGTCTGACTAAGCAAGTACAGATGAACAGCAGAAGGCTCACAGATCCTTTTATTTACTCAAAGATCCCCAAAGTTCCAAGGAAAATGTGAAACCTCTCTTGGTGTTTGAATCCAGATTGGAATTTATTTCTTATTTTTCTCTCACGTATGAAAACATTCTGAGGCACTACAGAAATTCTGAATTAATATGCACGTACGATGGCCCTTTTAATGCAGAGAAGAGAAGGATTTGTCTGAGCCTATTAACAGGGCCAAAAGGCTTCTACACTGAAGCCAGTCTCTAAAGCTGAGATTTGGAAGAAAAAGATGTGAAGAATGACAAAAGCTCTTCAATGAGCTTGTAAAGAATTCTTGAATCACTATTTGTGGACAATGTGACCTAACAAAAGTCAGATTCAAGTCTGATTTTTAAATTAATTTCAGTTACAAATGCAACATTATTTTTCTGTCATTGATCTCCTAAGTCAATATTCGAAAAACAGTCAAAAGAATTCATTCACTTGATTGAAAAAAGCAAGTAAAATCAACCATGTGCTGTCAGAAGCACAGTACACTTCAATGAAAAGAGCGAGACAGAATTTCCCAAATTTGCGTCACCTGTTATGTTTGATAACAAAGCCAAGTATGTTGCTCAATACACCATGCTGTCACCTCAATACACCATGCTGTCACTCTGCTGCTTTCTCCTGTGGTCAACTTGGAGTTTTATGACAAGACTACAATGAGATTATTGCATAATGAGAATAATATCTAGGAGGGCAAGGGTTTTTCTGATGAAGTGTGGAGAAACTCATCTGTCTGCATGCTCAAAACACAGAGAAGAAATAAAGCAAGGACTGATGCGGAGGAAAGATTCAGCCTGTACTGGTGTGCAGGTGTGCTTTCCATGTGGTGCTACAGCTGTACCGGGAGGAACCAGCAGTTCTTGGAAAAAGCACTCTTCTGTGTTCTGTGAGTTATTCTGGCATGATGGAAACACAGCTAAACCAGAAGCCAAGGCTCTTTGGGGCATTGGGACATCTTGCTGCTGGTTTTAATCAGCTGTCCTGTGAATTCAATTCATCACCATCGCAGTGACCCAAGAAGAGTCATCACTAGGTTCTTTCTGTACTTTCTGACCCTGTCACAGTAATAACAGGAAATATATAAGAGTTTTGAGAGCACTATGGCAGATGGCATTGACATACAGACAATTGTCATTTTCTACCTTAGACCATCAAAACATGAGAACCTGTAATGCCTACAAATAAAACAGTTACCACAACTGCCCAAGCTCCATCAATATTTTTACCCCTTTCATTCTGCTGCTTTGAAAATACATACACTGATTGCTGCATTAAATAATTGTTTTGCCCCACACAATGCAGTGTTTTGCATATTTGCTGATGTTTCCCTAAAAGCACTGGGGGAATGAATCATTACTGAAACAATTTACTTTCAGTTAGTGCATGAATGCCTTCCCATGATGCTTTGATGCTTTGTTTGTCCTCCTGTAAAAATTATTTATGACCCACGTGTGATCTTTTAAATCAGAATACTTACTCAGAAATCAAAGCTCCAGCATGTTAATGCAAGTAGAAGCCCTGACTAATTTTTCAAAGCCATGTTGAATATTCAAAAGCTAGGACTGAAGGAAAGGAGTTAACATTAATTAATATTTGAAGCAGTAAAATAAAAGCAACAGTGAAGCTAATTTTGCAGGACAATTAATCATGAGTCTTGCTAATTACACATGGGATTTTGCAAATGATTTTTTTCTCAGGTAGCAGAGTAAAAATGATAATCCACTACCCATCAAAATCATTGGCTCCTCACCAATGTCCCCAGCAAGAGCAATTAGTGGAAACAGCAGAGCCCTAGTAATTGCATGTCAAGAGAAGAGAATGTTAGAATTTCAATTGCTCCAAATAAAGACCACTTGCTCATAGATACACCTGACTGTCCAAAACTAGTCTGCAAGCTGGAGCAAGTATGTAACCACTTCCAGGTGTGTGCACAAAAATAACTCTGTGGGAGAAGCACTCTAAGCAACACATGCAGTTTCTGGGAGAAAAATATCAATATACACTCTGAACTGCAGTGTCATCACTTGACTATAAGAACTGGGAAAAAAATATATCACCCACTTGGGAAAAATGTGCATATTCTTTATATTTGCCAAATATTTATTGCCGACATTTTTTGAAGAACTTTAACTATCTTCAGGGTGCCAAGGGCTTCAAATTTACTGAATTTTAGGATCACCAATAAAATGTTTTTAACAAGACATCTCAAGAGGGCATAAAATAAAAAATTACCATATTCATGAGAGCAAGCCTGTAAGATTGCAACGCTATAAACTGGATGTCTATAATTTGCTTGTGGTTTTCTTAATTAAAAAAAAAAAAAAACAACTACTAATTAGGGACTCCAGTTCCATTTTTGTACTTTATCCCAATCAGTGACAGGATACTATTACTTTTTTGTTTAATATACCTACACATGGATGCACACAATTGCAAATAATCAATAATATTTAAGTATGTGTCCAAGATCTAAATGATGATGGATATATTTAAACATTGTTTTCCGGGAAATTATTACTTTACTGGTCATGTAGTAACTTTTAAAATGTATAGGTTAAAAGAAACACCTGCTTTTTCTCTCTTTCTCTTTAAGGTGTTTACCATTTACTCTCATTTTCAAACGAAATGACTGAATTGCCAAGTACCACTATCTCCTATTGTCTTTTGCTCTCTCCTGCCACTTCTATGTACCCCATATAGAGGTACTAAACCACTTTCTGCTGCCAGCTTTGTTAAGAGTAGTAGCCTTAACTTGTCTAAATATTTGCATGTTCAAAATCACTGTACACTGTTTATTACACTGTGACTGCTTGGGAGAAAAAAAGCAGGTCATGCAGAGTGCTGCCTCCTTTCCTGAATTACCAGCAGATCACAGGTGTTTATCAGACTCCCGGAGGTGATTCAGGTAATAAACACCAGGATGGCAGTTTAAATGGTTAGAAGCTTTTCCATCAAATACAGTCCTTGCAGTCCTATCGTTTTGCATATATTGCTCACAAATGGCAAATTATTTATGCAGCCTCCTTAAGTGGTTCCTTATGGTTTTTACTTTATTTTTCCAAAGCAGGAACCTTTTGAAGATGTGTGTTCTCATGACAAGGCAAACTGTCATTCCATCTGTAAGTCTGACTCATTTCTTAAAGCTCACTGTAGACACATAACGCCAGTGACCTTGTTTTGCCCTTCTGTTTAGCTCAAATATCTTTTCTAAGAAAGCATCAGTGTCATCACAGAAGTTACCATTCTGTGCTTGTACAAGGAGATCGAGAATAAACTGTGTGCAGCAGAAACTGGCTTTCCAATAAGAAAAGCTTTCTCAGAGATTTTCTTGTGAAAATTAAATGACAACAGACATTGACTAAGATTGCTACATCAAACACAGGTTTGAAGGATTTGCTATCAATTAAAATAGGATGAGTTTTAGGAAACAAAGTGTTTAAATGTAGTTTATTTTTGTCTAAGCTGACATTGTCAAACTTACGTAAATTTATGCTACTATAGAAAGTCACTGAGACATATTTCTAGCAATTGCCCATCACTTGTTAATAAATGGAATTTGTTTCATGGTACTAAAACACCAAGCCCATATTTAATGCCCAAGTTGTGACATGAACCAATGTACTGGTATGCAGGTCACCTGCTTCTTCCCTTCTTGACAAACAGCTCTGCAATAATTACTTAGAAATTCCTTATATGCAAAGTAGATATCAGGAAAGGATTTATGGCTGTCCAACATAATTTAGCACCGGGAAAGAAAGAGGAAAAGCCAGGACAATATGAAGTTTCTAACAATCACAACTACTGCACCTGTGGTGTAATTTCTCTGAATCACTTAAAATTTCATCAGCTATGTCCTCATCTCTTAGCATAATATGAATTTCCACAGAACTTGTATGAAATTGAAGGAGCTTGGACACACAGAATATCCAATATTAGTTTCTGCTAATTTTCTACAGTTTGACAGTTAACCTCAAACCCTAGACAACAGATTATGGCTGTATCCTACATATCAGGTAAGTAATAGAGTATCACCATTTTGATCACAGTGGGTGTGAGCAAACAAGTATTGACTTTTCTACTTTTTTTAAAATATGAAAATTAGCCACACTGAAAACAAGCAACTTGCCCAAGAAAATATAGTATATCTATAGCAGAACCAAAACCTGAATTTGAGTCTATCAAGCCCTAAAATCCTACTAATGTCACAATGCACCTTTTATAATCAGTACTTTCTACAGTTGAATGAAAACTTATTCAGAATATAATATTAGATATAATGAGGAATGTCAAGTATTATGCTATCCAGTATGAAACTGAGATTGAACTCCACTCCTTTCCTGCTGTCTGTTAAAGGCCTAGGATGTAAATTCTCTGTCCATCTTCTCATGCCATTTCAGACTGTCACAAAGGGAAACCTGATCTTACCTCACAGCCTGTGAAAAACTTTATAGGACCTTAACCAGTATTTATGAACAAAGTGCAGGATGACAGAAAATGCCAGTAGATTGAAAGCAGACAAGAAAGATTTTCTGTGACTTCAGTTTCAGAATTCCAGATATCAGAGGACAATAATTTTCAGAAAAAGGGAAAGTAGTTTTACATATCAGTTCTGTTTAAAAGGAAGAGAAACAATTTCAAAATGAACTCCATATCACAGGAATGTCCTGCATGCATTAAAAAGACTAGCTTGCCCAGGGAACTTGTCTTTTTAAAAATATTTTAAAATAANAGTCTTAAAAATGAGATACATAATGGTGGAGACCATAATGGCATCTAAAAGCATTTCCAGTAACACAGAAAAATCTTTATTACTTTCTGCATGCTTGTTAATTATGTTAATCATGATGAACTTTAATATTATTACCCACTAATAATCTTAAATTGATATCAAGGTAGATGGAATATATATTACTATATGATTTCCACGCTTGTCTGCATGAAGGACAAATGGGGTGAATTTATTTCGTTATGGTTTCTGTTGCATTTTCTTCCTACACCCTCGGTAAAGTCAATCATGTATTGCCACAAAAAGAAATCCATAACTTATACTGTTTTCAGGTCAGCTTTTCCTATTTTGGGAATGGACAGGTTCACAAGCATAGACATTAGACTGTTATATAGCCATGGTAAAAGGATAGCATAGTCAGAGATTTGCACACTTAAATAAAAAGAATTACAAATTACCCGTATAGAAGGAATTTGAAAATGAATTTATCATCCATTGCCAGACAGCAGTTTATATTGGAGTGTTGGACNACAAGAAGAATTAATTTCACTTCAGTAGGTCATGTCCTAATCAAAGCAAATGAAGAAATAAGCTAAGATGAAATACATTTTTAGATAAAAAAAGTAAGTTGGGTCACTGAAATGAAAAAACAAACAAATAAAAAGTCAAAAATTCAACCCCCATATAACCTCATTACTTCAAGATACTGATATCACAAAGCCTTACTACAAAGCCTTACTGCACTCTAGTGCATCAATCTTTCATCTTTGATAAAAACATAGTATCTCAAAGCACCTATGCAAAGCAACTTGAACAATGGTACTGCACAACGTATGCAAATTGCAGGTGGCTGAAAGAATATACATACAGTGCAGCTGGCTTTTATCTGGCAAACAAGTGCTAGATTTTGGATTTGCTGACTAGTCACAACTTTAATGACTTTTCAATAAGAGGTGAAATGGGGACCTGGGGAGTCTTCCATTCATGCTTGTCTAGCTATTTTGGTTTAGTTTTGTCTTTACTAAAAATTTTTGAAAGAACGTAGTGAATAAGGACATCACAATACTCTTCCTCAGAATATCCTACTCTGTTTCAACAACTGGCAGTTAATAAGCACTAAATGAACGTGTTTAGATACTGGAGAAAAATATAGGTGGTGATGTGGCAGAAGATATTTTAAACCTTGCAGTCTAAAGCACCAAGACATATAAACTGCTGCACATCAGAGAAAGTACTCTAAATTTCTGGCTAAGAGTCTGGCCCAACATTTTCAAATACACAAGACAGCATCAAAGCATGAAGGGCATGAAGTTCTGTCCCTTGGTTTAGGAACAATAACAATGAAGTGTAGTCCCTGCATCTGCCCACAGGTTAATCTGGCTCTTCTAACAGCTCTACCCTGTAAACTCTGCAGCATATTATAGAGCCATATTTTTAACCACTTTAGGGTGGGATGGTTCGTGGGCTTTTTTCCTGCCTGGTTACACAGACTGGGAGTGATTACTGCATGGAGCATGAGCACTTCCTCCATCCCTACTGATACTGGTTACCCTGTCATCCTATGAATGCTGGGGGTTTAAATATTTTGACCCACAAAACAGACATGTCACAATTAAAGGCACATTAACATAAACTAAAGATTAATATTTGGGTTGAATGTCTAACACTGAGGCACAATCTAAAATAAGACACTGTTAGTAAATTCAGAGCTGAACTATGACCTTCCTTTTTCAGGGGGTGCAGCATGTAGAAATGAGTCCTATCAAAACCAACAGCCAGAAAGGACTATCAGAGTAGTAATCTAAACTGAATTAAACACCTGAACAAATATCACAGAGCAGGATCATTAGCTAAATGATTAGACAAAGCTCTTGGGCATCCTACTTACCCTCTCAGTTACAAAGGATGGTAAAAATAGTGCCCTACTGAGCACAAAGCAAGAACACAACATTGTCTTTTAGAGCAGAAGGAAAACTCTGACTGGAAAAGAAACTTGCCTAAGGTTAATACAATTGTCTGGTTTCAGGTACTTTACACTTCCTCTCCAATATATCACTGCACACTTGCACAAAATGCCAACACATTAGCACAGTAATCCTGCCTACTCATTAATTATGCCATCAGTCACCCATCCTAAACATGCTGGAGCTGAAAAGAAATGGCAAGATGCATTTTCTTTTTCCAAAAGCTCTTTACCTTGGCACTGAGTCTGTTTTAAGTTTCCATACACGTTCCTCCTCTCCTACAGACTTTGACCTATTTAGCCTGTTATTTGGCATTCTTTCAAAAACAGAAATCTAAAAAATGTACAGTTTAGGAGCAAAAGAGAGACAGGGAAATAATCCCATCTCCCAGAATCAACAGGATGTTGATATGAGATCCAGAAGTTCCTTCCCACCAGACAGATCAATGAACAATTATCTATAAAGCATAAGGCTAGGCAGCAGGGTTCAACACTGCTCAGAATTATTTACTTCTCCTGTGATTCTAAAAATTATTCTCCTTGCCCTTCAGTAAGAAATATATGTATGGAGGGGCCCTGAAAGCTGGAAATTCATTAGATGAACTAGGAACAAGCTAATAAAGTGAGCTCCCTGTAACACTGATAACTTGAGTGCTCTCCTATAGCTCTCTATAGCACCTTCATACGACTATGTTCAATCTGCTATTCATCACAGCAAACATTGGTACAGAAAGAATCACCCTGGAGTCCCTTCTCATTAGGCAGTAAATACTGCTTGTCTTTTGCAGGAATGAGGGGCAACTGTGTGAAGAGTTTGCAAACTCTGGACCCACTCTGCAAGACGCCCACTCACACACTCCACATGATGCCAACTTCAACCCCAGCATCTATCTCCAAAAATTTTTTGGCCTAATGGTTTTAGTGTCCTCATACTCTGTGGAACACTACCTTCAGCCTCCAGTGCTGTTTCAAAGCTGTTACAGCTGACACAACATGGGCAGCTGTATTAAGAGAGAGGCTACTAGAAGCTGCTTGCATTGTACCAGCAGGAATTATCTTCAGAGTTGCCACCTGGCCCAGGGATGAGGCAATGACTTTTTTATTTAGCCACCAACACATGGGTTCATGCTTTCAATAATCTGTCCCACAGCCATGATTTCTAAGATCTTCCATACCCAGGCATCCCGGCAGACACAGGCGTAACTAGGATTGGCACCAGGTGAGAGTCCAATAGCAAAACAAAGCCTGAAACAGTGATGCCAAAGGCTGGGGTATCGAGGCTGATAGCTGTGAGCTGCTGCTGAGAAGGAATATGGCATTTGACCCTCTTGAGGAATGAATTCCAGAATATGAAGCCCATCTGAGAGAAGCCTGTTTCCTTTGCCCCCAGCACACCTATGAGTGTATATGAGTCACAAATGAGGGAGGGCATTTCTGGACATCTCCGCAAAGATTAGGGAAGTAGACTTATCCCTAGAGACAATACCATGTCACATACACAGAACCACAGAATATTCCTAGTCGGAAGGGACCCAGGCTGTTCCCTTTGCCAGCAGTCTCACTCTGTGAGGAGAGCAAGAAATTTTCTGATGTTTGACAAGCTTTTACACTTGAAGAATTTTTTTAAGAATTGTATCAATAGCAAGTGCCTTTCCTCTAGATAACTGTTCTTATTGTAAGGCTTTGCAGTTTCCTCTTGTTCTTTTCCCACACTGAATTGCTGTGTGGCAATCTGAGAGATGTTCAGTACAGTTATTTTCTTTGGCACTTGTTTCTGGTGTGGAGCTACTGTCAATTCATCATACAAAACCATGAAAGTAGCCCCCACATCTGGAATTAGGAGCCCCCTTCTCATCTGGAGAAGAAAGTAATCCCTCTAACACGCTATAGTGATGCAAGGCAGATTGGAATGACACAGCAGAGTTCAAAGGCATCAGCCTCCAACACCTGTGCCACGCACACAATGTGCTGGACAGCATTCAACCTGAGCCTGGTGCCAGTTGCACAAGTATGGCATCTGCTCTGGATGGCTCTGCCAGGATGTTTGACCAGGAGCCAATACTTTTTTCCAAAAAAAGGTGTTAACTCGTGGGTTCACATTCACTTCTCAGAAACAGAGAGCAGACACAGAAGAAAAATGATTTAGAAAGTAGATCTAGCAAGTGGACTGTCTCTCTTAAATCCTGTTTTGCTTGCCTACATGATGTAGAAAGCCTCTGCCAAAGTGCTGTAGTTCTGTGTGCATACTCTTTTAGAAAGAGAGATAATTTAGTCTTCATCTGTGTAAAGGTGACTGGAGATAATGGAGGTTGTAATAAATTCCTTTCTTTAATTAATGCCTCTGAATCTCAGAAAGGGGAAGTCTGCTTTGTAATTAGCTATGTGATAAGCTTTACTCCACCTCAGTCAGGCTTTCTACTGCAGAAGAGCATATCCCATTCTAGTCTGGGAGAGAACAGAGTTCACTTTGTACAGATATACCTGCATCTAATGAACATCATTTATTACTAAGCCTGTGGTGCAGGTCCAAGCATACTTCCTAACACATAACTTTTTACTAAGTGTCCAAAATTAAACTAGCGTTGTGGCTGATCTAAAGCCATCCATAACACCAAAACAGATCGACAGTGCAATATTTTAATGCTTGGAATGCATGGCTGTCCAGTTTTCCCAGGACTGATTAAACAGGAGGTTTGTCAAGAGTTGCATTAGAGTTGCAGAACTGGTGGAAGGGATGAAGATGGAAGCAAGCAAATGTACTCAAGAAAAAAGGCCATTATGTTCTCTGTAGACACCAACAAACAGAAACAGCTGTGCAAGTGCTTCAACACATCCACAGAGCTTCCTCAATTTTGCTAGAACATTTCTTCTATTACTCTTCACTACTGTCCTTACAACAGGCTTACTTTGCTCTTTCCACCACTAATGCAAGACCATCATTCTCCTAACTAAAGTTAATCCTTTTTGAGATAGTTCATATTCAATCCCCTAAACTCAAAATATCTCTATAATAAACCAAAGAGTGAAAGCTGAATTTAACCTAGACCAACTCTGCCTTCTAACACAGACCTTCCCACGTCTACTCTCTGAAGTTCTTTCCTCACAGTGGTAGCAGCATTTTGCATTTTTTCCCTATAGCATCCATGGTGCCACTCTAAACATTATCAGACTAACTGACAAACATGGAACCTCTTCTAACTCTCTTGTTTTGGGCTTTGGAGGTAATTTTTAAATTACAGGAATAGGCCAGTCTGATTCTTAAAAAAATAAAACTTAAATGCTGAGAAAATGGTCTACTGCACTTATCAAATAAGGCCGAACTCCACCTTTTGGTAATAAATTGCATATGTAAGTGCTAAGTATAATTTGCTATTAATAATTTATTATTATTATTATTATTTATGTTATTTAGTAACAGCCTAAGCACGTCCAGGAAAGAGGCAGCATACCCCACCACTTTCTTAAGTGAACAAGTTCCTTCGTCTGCATAAGTATTCCGGCCCAGAGGTATATTATGTCAGNTGTTAATTATGTTAATCATGATGAACTTTAATATTATTACCCACTAATAATCTTAAATTGATATCAAGGTAGATGGAATATATATTACTATATGATTTCCACGCTTGTCTGCATGAAGGACAAATGGGGTGAATTTATTTCGTTATGGTTTCTGTTGCATTTTCTTCCTACACCCTCGGTAAAGTCAATCATGTATTGCCACAAAAAGAAATCCATAACTTATACTGTTTTCAGGTCAGCTTTTCCTATTTTGGGAATGGACAGGTTCACAAGCATAGACATTAGACTGTTATATAGCCATGGTAAAAGGATAGCATAGTCAGAGATTTGCACACTTAAATAAAAAGAATTACAAATTACCCGTATAGAAGGAATTTGAAAATGAATTTATCATCCATTGCCAGACAGCAGTTTATATTGGAGTGTTGGAGAACAAAGTTAACTCATTAAAAGGATGGTGCCAATAAAAATGTTTAGTACTCTTTATATAAAAAGTACTTATATTTGTCATCACCAGAGAAGATTGACTGAAAGTTACCCAAAAGCAGAACATCAAGGAAATCCTTTGAGAACAAAAAATACCGTGAAAGATAAATAACATTGGCAGGGGTGGGAGAATGGACTCCTATAATGCCTTGATAAAGAGATAAAGCCAATGGTGTGAAAAGGTGCTTTAAAAATAAATAAAGAAAATTACTGGCTGCACTGGGGTATTTTGCCATTGAATTTCTAAGTCTGGTGTAGGACATACCTCACTAAAGACCGAAGAAAATAACTCTGCATTAGACAGCCAATGTCTCCATAGATGCCAACTGGTCCATTTAGCTCCAAAACTAGGATGTTGTGCTGTGGACAGCTAAAACCCAGCTTCTCACATAGTCCTAGACAGCCAGGCAGCCTCAAGCCTGCAAGGCAGTCTGAAACTATTCCCATCATTGCCTCCTCACATCCCCACCTGATTCGTGCTTCTTCACAACTTCTTATTAATTCATCGTAGCTGTCACAACTTCCTTCTGTAAAAGACCCTGACTGAATGCCCATGCTCTCTGCCTCTGCTCAGACAGTGTGACCCAGGGCTCGGGAAACAGGATGGGCTGA
Organism: Pachycephala philippinensis; assembly: GCA_013397055.1. Classification (NCBI taxonomy): domain Eukaryota; kingdom Metazoa; phylum Chordata; class Aves; order Passeriformes; genus Pachycephala; species Pachycephala philippinensis. The sequence continues at coordinate 123,401 of VWZT01002934.1, forward strand.
GGGGAGGCACTAGGACATAAATGCTGAGCTATGTCCAGCAGGCAGGGATGGGAACCAGAGTGGACCAGAATGCCTGACTGAGGCTGTGAGATGCAGGACATCACGTTTCCTCTGCTTGTCCCCATCCTTTTGGTCTCAGCACAGCAGGAATAGATGAGACTCATTACTTCCCTTATAAAAATGTGTGAGGGCACCTGGAGGAGTCAGGGCTTGGCATCCTAGACACGGACACACGTGGCATCTCTACTTTTGAAAGGCACAGCCCAGGCAAATGGCACAGTCCCAAGAACCCCTGCAGAACCTTTTCTCAGCAATATCCAGGCCACAAAAGATTTGTCTTCCTCCACTGTCCATTGTATGGTCAGGGCAGAGAAACACTGATCTTTTCCAGAAAACTAGAAAAGAAAACTAGACCCTGACTATCAGGGTCACAGTAATGAAAGAATCAATCACAGAAAAGCCCGTGGGCTTTTTAGCATGCAATAGGAGGTCGTAAGACAGCATTGAACCAGATTATCATGCTGACAGAGCTTTCTCAGAGAGAACAGCACCCTCTGTCCATTCTCCAGGCACAGACATTCTCCAAGCATTAACTGTGGACACCCATCCACCAGTGACAGCCAGCTGGATGGCAGCCTTGAGTAGATCTGCCTGTCTAAATACACATCTACGAAAACGGTTAAAAGCAAACCTTTATCAATGGAAAATTAAATGTTAAGAAAGAGTGGAGAAAGACGTCTTCTAATTCTGCAAGAGTTGGGGGGTTTTTTTCATCCCTAAAAGGCAGCTGTTTAATTTATCAAGAGATTTCTACTTGTAACCCATACAAAGTACCATCAATATTTTACACTCACTCATCCCTTTGTTTTCTCTCAAGTTTGGGGTACTGTGCTATGGGAAAGCCTGCCATTTTTCCAGTCTCATTATGTCTTAGCTGAAGCCTCAGAAAAGGGCATTTAGCAGTCTTACACCTGACTAAAGAGAGTGGAGAGAGGAATTAGTTACCAGAATGTGGAGGAGACTTCTCAGCCAAGCCCTACTCATACTAAGGAGGAAGTAGCTAGAACTTCAAAGGGAACTCAGCCAAATAAAGTCCCTGGTATAGAAAAAGGGAATTGGAAATCCTCTTGGAATCTGCTGGGAATACTGTAATTAAAGGGTGGGGCAGATCTCTGCAACACTCCCATGAGTTCAGGCAATACCACACCCAGTCTGTCATGGCAGGCAATTGATAACAGCAAGTTGGTAAAAGTGTCTGCTCACATCCGAGATAGTGGATTCCCTGAGGAACTAGCATTAAATCACAGGAATCACAGGATAAATCATGACATTAGAAATTCTAACCGCCAATCTCCTAGATGGAAGGGTAGATGAACCCCTCACAAGAGGGTTTTACCACCACAGGACTACCAGGAAACCAAGCCTCTGTGTGTGCTGGAAGCCAATCCCAGGTTATACCAACCACATTCTACTTGTTACTGGTACACACAGCTACCCACATAGGCCACATAAACCATGCCAGCCAATAGCTCTGCAGATACACCAAGGATTATTGCTACCACAGCTGCACAGTTTAGAGATCAAACCTACTTCCATGCCTGAAGCCATTCCAAGAGGAGTATCTTGCATAAAACGCACAGCCATAGCTAATGACATGTTGTATATAATCAGTCATGTCTAGCCCTCCAGGGGGTAACTAATATATTTAGTAGATATTTAACATGCAATTTAGATCTTTTTGCAGATTTCTCAAAATCAATTTTTTTTGGGGGGGGAGGGGGGGAGGAGGGGTGGAGCTGTTGCCAGGAAAGAAAAACTTTCTGTTAAAAAAAAGAAATCATGGCAATTAAGAAATCTGCATACACTCGACCAACACTAGTAAAGAAGTTTAAGATGATTGTCTCTCCAGGATATGAACACTTTTATGAGATCCTTAACAGAAGAAATTGGTCTCTCTAACCAGTCTTTTTTTCTCTCTAAGACGAAGTACGTAGTAGTTTGTGTTGTAACTAAGAGCATAAATATAGTAATGCCAGAGGTCTGACTGGCTGTATTTCTGACAAACGAATCAAAATTAAAATGGAACAGCAGTACCAGGAAGGACAAGGAAAGGAAAATTCCACTTAAGACAATGGGGCTGATTCTTACTTGACTTAATAGCAATGTTGATCAAGAGTAATCGATACTGAATGCAGAGAAGTTACTCAAGGGGAGGGAAGGGATGGAAAAGGAGAGAGAATAGCAGTTTTCAGAATCACAGGCCATAAAAGGTATCCAGAGCCAAGAAAGAATTCCTTACTGATTTTCTATTGCATTCACATTTGGAAAACAATTTCATTTCTTTCCATGAGACCTTTGCATTTCCAAAGCTTCTTAAAGACAAAATATTTGGTCGAGTATGTTACATTTGCAATAGTTAGCAGAGCAGCCAGTTAGAAATAGCTGTTGCAATGAACTGTATCCACTGCAAAAAGGGACACGATAAGGGAGAGGAGCAAAACTGATCTGTCACATTCCTGTTCCAAAACAGAGGGCACAGTGCTGATCAAATTTTGGTTTGGGTTCATTTTAATCAGCCTGTGGGAATTCATTACACAGACTGTAAGATCCAGTTTTGAGAATTTAGCTCTCCTTCTCTAGGCCTCCATCTCCTGAGAATCCTTCCCTCAGTTTCAACCTCTTCAGTGTTCTCTCTGAGCATAGCTGTCTCCGTGGGTCATGGAAAGTTTATGTACAATGCTCGCCAAAGACTACTGGCAACCTGAGACTTTCTGTGAGGATTTCACACACACATTTGTAGAGCTCATCAAGCTCCAAGAGCCATCCCTTGGCTATATTGCACTCACAGCTCACAGTCGTGGTCTGCATTAGCACATCTAAAGTACAAAATACCTCTTCCTGTCCCAAACCCTGCACTTCGCTGGAGAGGCTATCGGTGCTGTGTCTGCATTCCTCTGTCAGTGAATCATGAAGGGTACAGGGATATCTGTAATGACAACAGAATCTCAACCCTTCTGTACTTGTGTTACTGCTGCTTTTCTATGTCCACTGCTCTCCCCACCTCTCAGCACCACATATTTTTAACTTGTCTGCACTGATAATGTCGCTCTGACTACACAAAGGACTGGCAGCTTTTCAGTTACCAAAACAGTGGCTGTTACATAAGCAGTTTTCTCAACTCCTTTGTGTTTGATGCTTCTGTCACAGTGTCTATAGTTCACATTTTGACCATGTTTTTCAGAATTCAAAGATTTCCATAGTATTAGAATATCTAATACTGACATCTCGAATGCCATCTCAATCTCATCTATCATTTTTATGCAAGTTTTTTCCTCAGAATTACTCAAAACCAGTCATGAGCACTTCAGGAAGGGCAGTCTCATCTAAGCAAGCAGCAGGTCATTTGCACACTAACAGCAGATTCCACAGTGGAAGCAAACCAAAATCACAAAATGGTGTGCTAAACCCGAAATGTGAACTAGACCAGAAACAAGTAACAGCTGGCATGGCCACCCAAAACCAAAATGACAACAGTCACCACCAGACCTTCATCTGCACAGTCTCTGGATAATAAAATCATGTTTGTACTTGGGTTCTAGTGGAGGATTATTTAAATGTATCAACAGAGGAATGTTCTTTTTCAGTCACATATGTGACAAGATCACAAAAATGATATAGCATTAGAGACTTTTCTCTTTATCCCAGGAAAGTTACATAGCCTTCCTTAAAAAATAAGATGGGTAGGTAGGGGAAGAAGCCTGTTCTTGAAACTGAAGGAAGAAAAGAATGCAGCATTCTCTGGTCTTCCCTGTAAATTAATTTTATTGTATCTAAATCAAAATGTCAGCACATACTTTATTTTCAGCTACTTTTATATACTGTATATTACACAGCTGTGATTTCATGTTGCATTTCAAAAATACATTCCCATGAAATGTATTTCTAAATAGCAGAAAGTGTCACAATACTTTTACCTGAACACAGACAATACTTACGGCCTAATATCTTTCTGAACTATTCCAGTACACAAATTGCTGTACCAATGGTGAAATCCCCCTGCATTTTGTCCGTAACAGCAAGCACTAACAGAAATTTCAGAAAAAGATCCAAGAAAGCCTGAAATGCTCACTGGGTAGATGTAGGAGAGTATCTTCCTTCTCACCAGATAGATACATCCTAGAATACGAAAACAACCTTCTTTTCTATATATCCTATTTATAGAAATGTTACTTTTTAAAACAGCTCTTGCACGCTGCATTGTTGCTGCTGTTTTGTTAGAAAGGTCTTGGAGGACTCAATCTCTTATCCATGAATTTCCACGAGTCAGCTATGCGTTATCATAAGCAGGAGCTCACACATGCACATGACAATTTGTGAAAGAAATTATAGGTATGAGATTTCATTTGCATTGTATTTTAAAAACCCACATAACAATCTATTTCCTCAATAGTTACAACATAGGCCATTAGGTCTATATATCATACCATGAGAATAAACAATTACATTAATTTGGCAGTGTAAAGAATGAAAACAGTGTATATACATGCAATTTTAGGCATATGGAGGCTAGCTACTTATATCTGAAATTTGGCAGCTTGTAGAGATGCACAGATAAAAGATATACAGTATTTTTTATTATCGATATATCAGAGAATGTTGGTCTATGTGACTGACAGACAGGTGACTACATTTATATTTACACTACAGAATGTAGTGTCCTTTTTAAAGTACTATAATATGTACTTTCAGGGCAATATAATAGATTTGCATTTAAAGCTTCTAAGTTAGGCATTCTAAATTAGGTATGAGTTTTTTCTTTAAAGTGCTTGGATGCTGTTGGACACTGAAGGGGCTTTAAAACCCAATCTCACCCTTCCATGGAGTAATGCATCAGTGCAGGGCATGATGATGTTCCACTGGCTCCAGAGGAATCATTCAGAGAACAAAGGCGAATGCAATGGGGGAAGTACTAAAGGAGCTTATACAGTACCTACTTTAAAACCTCCATTGAAGTAAAAGACTGTGACATTTGGACTCAAAGGTATTTAAGCACCTGGCTGACTTTGTGTTTAAAAAATACAAGTAAGTAATACCTAGCTAACTAAGAAAATGGACCTTACTAATGCAGACAAATTCTGAAACAAGCACTACCTGCAGATCAACATGCACCATTACATCTGAAAGCAGAAAAATGCCCTCCATCCTAAACTCATGGCCTGTCCTGTAAAACTGCGTTTTTGTAACATCTCAGTACAAAATGGGCAGCATTAAAGTTCAATAGCCCATTTCAAAGATTCTTGATTTTACCTATGCCAAAGGTAACATTTCCAGAAGTCAAAAGTTGTGACAGAGACATATCTAATGTAAGGTTTATATTATGCAATGGCTAGATAAAGTTTATTAAAACTACCCCTCATATTCCAAAAGAATGCCACTGCATTATGTAGCTACCTTAATGTTCATCCTGTTGTATCTCTGGTTGCCATGGCAATATCCTCCTAGGTATTTGTAAGGTCACAAAAAGAAGAGCTAACCCTCTTACTCCCAGAATAACTAATGCAGCTCTGTTACTGGCTTGATGTAAATAGTCTCAGGTGACAGCAAACTGTACATATAGTCAATTACAACTGCTCAAAGGACATGATTTGTTGTAAGAGCCTCTGTTCAACCTCGGTGACATCAATGTTTCTATGGCAACAGTTGCCTCTTGCACTGCTTAGAATTGAGTATTGATCAAACTAGGGCCAGCACTATTTCAGAGACTTGCTACTTTTCTGTGTGGCAATTTACAATAGGAACTCATAACATCACTGTATATTTCAAGCCCCAAGGAACCAATTTAGCAGACAGTTACAGTAGAATATTAGCAGAGGTCAATAATGGAAGTCTGATTATAGTCCTGGAACAATTATTCAAAGCTTTTGTTGTCTGCCCTTTCATCACTCCACCAGCTATTAAAATCTTCAAATAATAATATTCATCCCCAAAGAAAGTGCTGAATTAATTCATCTTCTATTTTAAACTTTATTTTTCATTGTTATGTTATCTATCAATAAAATTATTCAGCTATATTAGCCATGCTCTGACCTCTCAGAAGTAAATAACTATTGATCAAGAAGTGGAGCTCTGATGGCATAGCACAGGGTTTCCATTAATGGTCTCATTGGCCCAGCAGATAAGGTGATTCTTGCAGGAGAGCAGACAAACAGCACAGGGCCATTCCCAGCAGAGAGCAGGAAGGCACACACTGTTCTGCACAGGGACCCCTCTCCCACTTCTGTCAGCAGTGAAATGGAAAAGCCTCTGTAAAATGTGTGTGTTCCAGAAATGGTACTAAGAGGCATTTACACCTCTCACACACAATCCCTGCATCTGAGTGTTCTCACATTTCAGAGGGGATAAGGAAAGTTTTCAGGTCACCTGCTTTCCTTTATGAAAACAGATACAGCGTGGGGGTCTTTTGGCAAAAATGGCCAATCTCAGGACTAACTAAGAATTTGTGATGAGTAATAATGCTGACAATGTCAAGAAAATGATGTTAGTCAAAGAATGTTTCTTCTTCATTGATTGTGAAGCAGACTGAAGAGACTGCTTGCTTCTTAATTTTAAAAACATCACACACACCAGCCTATGATTCGTCACTCCTTTTGCTCCTACACTAATTTTCCTTTCTGCTTGAAATAGGGAAAGAAAACTCCATGTGTTGTTTACAACAATAAACAATTTACTGTATTTGATTTGTCTAACTGTATCAATTCATGGGTATTCACAGAATTAGCCTATCTCTTAACATGATGCACTTCAAAAAATACTTTTCTGTACTTCCCAGCTATTTGCAAAATGAGGTATTTATGGGAAGCAAAGTTTGCCTCCTGCTCTTCCACATAATTTAGAAGGTCAACCCAAAAATTTTAGTTCAGGCCCTCTTCTATGTAAATTGTGCTTCAGATGCACATACATTTTCCTTCAAATCAATAGGAGTCAGACATATCAAAGGAGGAAATTATCCCCTCATTGAGTCTTCTTCTTCAAAGTAGATTTATGTAACTCCTACATAGAGATAATATAGTTAATTACATTCTTCTTTGAGTGCATCAGTGGGAAAATAGGATTTAACTATCAGGGATGTTAAGCAGACAAATTCACCAGGAATTGAGAAAATTCCTGTACTTGCCTCCAAAAAAGCGAGGGAGAAACATCCAAGCTCAGCAAGACCTAAATGAAAAAGCTAGAGGGAATGAAGAGAAAATGAACAATCATTTCTGAGGATAGTAAGGTTCTCAGTTTGTCACTATTCTCATTTAACTTCTTTGTCATTGTCTCCCCAAAGAGGGTCAAAAAGATCAATCTGTGATGTCACCAGGATACGCTGGCAGCTCCCCCGTCTTTTATTCATTAGGTTGAGGCTGTGTTGTTTCCTGTCTATCCCAATGTCTAGCCAAGATAGAGGCCTGGATGATGCTGGTTGGCTGATACACAATCCAGAGCAGGCAGATGTTGTGCTGGAACCAGCAAAGTGAAAGGCAGGGAACACATGTAGCTACCTTGTCATTGGAGGATCAGTTGTAACAACCCAAAAGCTTTTAAGGAATCCTCTCTTTTTGCTTATCAAAGAGAAGGAAAAGAAGTCATAAGTGCCTTTCAAGTCTAGTATTGATCAAGGGTAATGGCAACTTTCTGTTGCAGCTGCAGAAGTTATTCAGGTTCCTGCTTGTATGGAAGTGTCTTGGAAAAACGTGGTTAATAAAATGAAGAAATGGCTTGCCTCTGAACATATTGCAGAAAGCAGAGTGCAAAGACTGCCCTGCTGTTTTCTAAAAAAACTGGTGTAAATGAAAACTGTGTACTTATTTGTAAAACAGATAGGTCTCCTATAGTTTGGATTTTTTTTTTTTTTTTTTAATGAATGGGCTATGGCAACTAAACACTGACACAGTGTTCAAGTACAGTGACCAAACAAAGTGTCCTATGCAGAAGCACCATCCCAGCACAGTTTCCATCACCATTTTTGTGGACTTCAATGGGGTTACACTTATACACCATTTTGTACAGCAAATTTGAAGTGCATGAGTTGTACCATTCACTACATGGTGTTAGAATGGCTAAAATTATGGCTTCATACTTTAAACAGAAAAATGAAATAAGGTAAAAAAATCAAGAAAACAAATATCACAAATTCTAATACTATTTTCGGGTTAATGCCAGCTGTTTCCTACTGGAGCTAACAACTATATTTAGGCTGAGCTGTTCCATTATTGTTCCATTTAGGCACAGTTTTTTTGGTATGTTGAATCAGACCCTGAAATTATCAAGGAATAAATTGACTTCAGTGCATACAGGGACAGACTTTTAAAGCAGTTCTATGTAGTTCTGATCAATAAGTACATTGTTTATGTTCTTGACTACATCATCTTGATTTAGAGAGTTCCCTGGTAGCTTAAGCCACAGTATTCCTGTATTGGGATGAGCTACAGTGAAACAACATGAAGACCATGAACTCACTCATCTATTATTTCTCACCACAGTCTGCAGGTAAAAATATAACACCTCATCATTTTATCCTTCTGTATATCACTGTACAATCAGCAGTACTTTCTTTTCATCAAAACCTACTTGACATAAATTGTAAAATTTGAAAAAGCACTAAGTCTTTCATGTTGCAGAAATACAAGCTGCATCAAGCCCAGCCTTTAAGTGAGCCAATCCTCCAGCTGGAAAATACAAGCTGTCACAAGTGCTTTATACAGACTGCTTTTTAGACTGTTTCCAAATTTCATTGTGGGCTGACACCACGCAATAGCCACCAATATCAGCAACAGCAACTAGCACCAGAGATGCTCCAAAAGCTACCGCTTCTGGGTGAATTAAACTGTTAAACACATTCTAGCATTCTTCTATTTTCAGTATTCAGTCCTGTTCACTAACTAGAAATAAACAGTTATATACTGAAATTGAAAATTAATTCCAAATTCATATTAGAGATAAACCCTAATAATTCCCAACAGCTACAGTTGGAAGGATACAGAGGAAGGATACATTTTCCACCTGAACAACAATGCAAGAAGAGCAGTCAGTCCTCTCCTGTTTTACAAGAAAGATGACTTTTTACTCTGCATTTCAAACCACTGCTAAGAGAGATGGACTTTTACCTCTTCAGTCTGTGCAACACCAGTGCTGTTTTTCTAACTTCTGAGTAGTTTAGAGGAACACAGTTAAAAGCCTGAGAAAAAAATACAGATGCAAAAATGACCCTCTTATACCTGTGCTTGATGAGGTATCAGAAAGTCTACATCCTCAAAACTAACACATCAGAACAGGCAGTAGAAGCAGAAGATGCATTTGAAACATGTCTCTAAACTTCAGCTTACAGAAAACAAATAAGCAGCATAACAAGGAGCTTACACACACAACTATCAAGGAATATGAAGTGGATCTTACATGAATAGTTGTCAATATCAGACTTGATATATAGTTATACCTCCAGTTTCTACTGGAAACTCAACAGATGTCAATTCTCTCGCAATTAAATGCTTACCACAATAAAAGGGAACAAAAGAAAGTGTTGTACCAGGCATTTATTTTTAAACATTGTGTTTTAAAATGCTCATGTATCAAAAAATCAAAATTTAAAAACACATTTTGACATTGCATCTCAGGAAAAGAAGGGAATCTTGTTGAAGCATGGCCAGTAAGCACTCCAGAATAAGCCTTTTCATGAGAAAAACCCCTCTCATTTGAAGTAACATTATTATGGAATTGTTTTAATGGAACAAAAAAAGCTCTATTTCTCCATCTATAACTAGAAACAGCCATAAATTAAAGATGGAAAATCCCAGCGGTATTCCTCATGTTTGATTTCAAACATACTGTGTTGGGTTTAACAATCGTCTCAGAAGTAAATGTTCAGCTAAGACTGTGCAGGTTCAGAAACATCAGGAGCCCCTAAAGGACATAATGAAGACTTGGAGCAAAACTCAGAAAAGAAAAGTCCCCCTCTTTAACCAACATTTTTACTTAACACTAAACTGGGCAAGTGATTAAGCACTGTTAAGTAGTTTTCTAGGGTTTCCAGACTTGTTTCTTTTGATTAGGGTATTCAGAAAAACTAAAATTCAAGCCCGAACATGGTTTCATATGCTAAAGCCCCAATTCCTGTGTTCCTCACCCTGGCTTTGCTGACACAGGTTAACACCCAATCACGTATTTCAAGGTCAGAAGGGACCCATGTGATCATCTAGTCTGAAGTGCTGCAGAACACAGACCGTAGAATTTCACCCAGCAATTCCAGTGTCTAGCCAAGTAATTTGTGGCTGAACTACAGCGTCTCTTTCGAAAAGTCAGCCAGCAAGCTCTTAAGCATTTGTGGAACTTCAGTTGCCTGGGTATGTTCGTTTGAGTAGATGTAACTGTTTAGGCTTAAGAGTGCTCAGGGTCAAAATGCCAAACAAACAAAACTCAGCTGCCAAAACCCCAAAGGTTTTCCATTATTAGTGAGGGAAGACCCTGTTTTGATTCACAAAGCTCTGGGTCATTGCTGCAAGATAAAAGTTTTTTGAATTTGTTAGGATGTCAAATATTTAGAGCTTAAAAAAAAATGTATCTCAGCAATGGCAAAATTCTTTGGCTGACCTCAGAGGCAAAGGCACACAGAGAAATCATAATTTCCACAGATTTTAGAAAGAGCAAACACTTGCCAGCCACTAAAAAGTAATCCTGAAAGTTTAAAAAAAAGCAGGGGGGAGTGAGTGGAATAAAAATACTCAACACATCTTTAATCTTTAAATACACATATACAGCTTCCCCACAAATGGAGGGAAATCTCATCTACCTGTTTTAACCATCATCCAATCCATTTGCACAGACTGAATCAACTATTTTATTCTGATTATTTAACTGTTCTCAAACTCCAGAGAAAGGATGAAGCTATGAAACAGGTTACATTTTGGACAAACACATCATAAGTTGAGTACAGTCACAACTAGATCTTTATTAGAGGCTCAGCTTCAAGTGTAATGGGGCCTTACTTCAGTAAGTCAAACCCTTGCCTTTGTAGGAGAGATTTCACAATAAAAACATCATCTTTTCCTGACAGGAAAAGTAAGGCCGATTTCTTTATGGAAAGAGTAGAAGCAAAAGAAGTACCAGTAGAATGACAAAGTACTGTAATAAGTCAAAGATATAGATAGGTTCTATTTCTAACCCTGCTACCTGCTAATGTGGAAAATCTCTTCATTTTCTCCATGTTAATTTCCAAGGTTTTTTCTGGAAATCTAATTAAAATTGCAGGTTTAATTAAAGCTGTAAGTTTTCCAGAATAAAGTCTATACTTGCTGTGATTGTGTTTGCATGATGTACTAGTAACTACCTGTTGGGGGCAGTTCCCCAAATCTATCCCAAGGGACCGCCCCATCTCCTGAGGATCAGGAGATGGAGGTTGGCTCCGCCCCCTCAGAAGAAGGCCGCACCCCCTGGGAGGAGCCTCCTCCCTACTGGGCTACGCCTCCTGAGGAGGAGACAGTCATCTAGGCCACGCCCACTGGGTGGGGCCTCGGAGTTCCCCCCCC
>VWZT01002940.1:0-18031 GCA_013397055.1 Pachycephala philippinensis
AAAGCAAGTCAATTTTATTAGTCTCGTTAGCAATAAATTACATACCAACCCCTGGATGTTGGAGAAGCCTCTGAGCAGGAGAAGGAGATGGAGCATGGTGCTCAGGCGGGAGGGGCTGGCAGGCTGTGCACCTCCAGGGCATCCCCTGGATGCAAATGGCCTGCATCATGTCCTTCTTTCCCCTCCACCCCAGAACCACGTCTTATATCTCCTCCTCAGGAGTGGCCAGTTTCAACGCATGAGATGAGGTCCTAAGGGCCCATGATCACACCTCCATGCCAACAACAGCTTTATTGTGTATTATTCCCCTTTCACAGGATGAATCCCACCAGGTGACTGATACATAGTTTCATTTCTGAAGGTTAGTCCTACTGACTAACAATAAGGTCTTCTTTTACATTATCTTGTCCATGTGTACAAGAGCAGACAATGTGGCAGGCCTTAGACATCTTTGGTCCCTGACACAATCATAAATGGATATCTGAGGTTATAAAAGCAAAGAATTATGGACACTTGTGTAGTACAAAGCCTGTTATTCAATTCATGCTCAAGAAATTGAGGAAATCTGGGATGCCATTTACATCTCAGTTTTCAGTTACTGTCTTTATAAGCAAGCTTCCCCCTCAGGAAAATGAGGGGAAAGCCATTTTTGTGGCAAAATAAAGGACTTCTGAAATAGAAAAAACTCCTGTCTTAATTTTTTAACCTGTCTTTCCATGAAAAATAGAGAAAATGCTTACTAACTTAGAAAAAAAAATCCGCAAGATAACTAGCTTACTTTTTTGTGTTACTGTTTGGTTTGGTTTGGTTTTTTTCTTTCATGAAATAATATTGATGTTTTTGTTGCATGCCAATACCAAACCATGTGCTAAAACAGGGCTTAGTAGACTTCCTGGAGCTACATCTGGGTAGAGCAGGGAGCTGTTTAAAGATGCACAAAGCCCTGACTCAGTCTGGTTAATAGAAGCACTATTTGGCAAGTGTTAGTGCTAGCTTTTGTCAAGTCTGGAATAGGTAGCATGTTGCAGAAATTGTATTATTTATTATTTCATCCACCTGTAATACTTGTCTGCTGCTTACTGCATCCCACACAATATATAATGGTATGTGTGGTGTTGTCAGGCTCAGACACATCAGAAGCTTTGGTTTTCATTAATAAAAAGCATAGTCTGTAGCATTTATCTTTATTAAAATTATTTCCAGTGACTGATATCATCTGCATACAGTACCTGGAATAAAAGATAAGACCAGGTGAAAAAGCAATCTTTTTGCAGTCTTGCCCTAGCTGTATAAGTGATGTTTATAGATAGTTTCATTTTGGTTATTCACCAGGGAAAAATATGTATTTGGCTTTTGAAATACATATTTGGCTGGAATTATACAATTCTGTCTTAAGAATCTATTTTGGTTTTAATACATATCAGAACAAGTACAGTGAATCACAGTATCTTACAACATAATAGCACTACGGTAAACTGAAATCTGGAAAAAAATTCCAGCAAGTTTTTTGCTCGTGATATTGTGGTGACATGGAGTGTTGGAGCAGACTCAAGGTCAAAGATGTAGAGAGACAAATGGGCATAGACAACGGGAGAAAAAGATGAAATCCACTACAGTTCATACACTTAATAAGCATGAATTTAAAAACAAAACTCCAGGCAGCAGTGAGCGTTTGTCTGATCTTGCAGACACCCTGAAGCAGTAGTTTGGGAGTAGGTGTTTCATATGTCTTAAGTGTATAATTCGTTTAAAACCAACTCCTTTTGACTCTGTCCACACTGTTCAACTAGTGTTTGTGTGGTTAAGAGAGGGTGTAGGAGTCAAATCTTGCCTGTTCACTGTGACTGAAAGCGGCATCAGTGGTTACTTTTTTACAGTCACAGGTCCTTTGATGAGAGCCTGTGTCTGGATCTTATGAAGGATGGCCCTCTTTCTGCAACAATTTTGCATGCTTTGAGGAAGAGAAGGAGAAGTTTCTGATAAGTAGGATTACTTCAGTCCTTTTGCAGTGTTTTATGTAGTATCTCGAAGTTGCTGTTCCATCGTTACTTCAGTAGTTACAACAGGACAACATACTCTCTTACCCATGTCTGTTGTGTTTATGGGTATGCACCATTATTGAGATATCAGAGTGAACCAGAATGGTGTCTTAGATTTCCTGCTTTTGCTTTTTCTGTTGGGCATTATTTGAAGTAGGGTGTAGGAGTGCTCCTTGTTTCCTTTGGAGTGGAAAGCAGAAGCTTTGGAAAGCCCCCATGGAGTAATGAAGATACTGGATGTAATGAAACATGGAAGCAAGTAGGATGTTGCTGTCAATGTGAACAATTCCATCACAATGAAAAAGTGAAGATACCGTGTGTTGTGTAGTTTAGTAGTGAGCTCAGATCAAGCTCATTCTAGTTCTTAAAGTGTACAGGATTCCTGTAATGTTTGTAAAAGTTAAAGTACTTTCAGTATTGGTCTAGCAGAGGAAGAGGATGGATTAGAAAGATGTGCAAGTAAGAGGGGCAGATAGGAAAAAAAAGTTTGGGAGAGACAAAGTTTGAGAATGGGGTAAGGAGGAGATGAGTCATTCTGAAAATGGCTATTTTGGTAATGTACTTATGGAGAAGTAAGTACAGCAGGCATCATGACAGCAAAATGTTTCTGATCAGACTTCTTAGGTCGCTCTTTCTTATTGGTCATATAACTTGGAGTGGCTTTTTAATTACATTCAGTTCCTTCATTTTGGAATCAGAAACCCAGAGGGGAGGAATGACACTCTATTCAGAAAGTCAAGGTTGAACAGAGACAAGCAGGCAGGTGTTTAAGGTATATTTGTGTTGAAAGATAACTAGTAAATAAGCAATGTGCTTGCTTCTCCACTGAAACAGCTGAATGCTCTTCTAACCAGTTCTGTGGCAACTCACCACTGTGGGCTCAGAACTGTAGGTCGCTTACATAAAGTTTGGCATACTTTTAAAAAACCATTGTTCCATGTGGTAATAACTTTTTTCAAAAACTTACTCATTTGAGAACCTAATAATCTTCTCTCTACTTAGAAGATTTGAAGAGGAGTGGAGATATAAATAAAACCCCAAAACTGCACCAAAACAAAAAAACCCAAACAAACAACCCCTCAAAAAAGCTTTGGAGGGTAGAGGTGAAGTTTGTTGGCAATAGTATCCTAAAACAGAAGGACATAATACTTTCCTTCAGGGACTAAACAATTTAGAATAGAATCTAACGTTGCATTTGAAAAATGACACTTTGTTTTCAAGACAATCCCCCAAACATTTTTATGGAAAAGACTTTCATGTTAGTGTATGCTAATACCAAATATTTGATATCTCAGAGTTTGAGAAATATATTTGTAGAACTGGTTGAACTAAGTTGAACCACATTTTTTGTCAAATAAATAAGTCGATAGTAAGATTATGAAATGCCAGATAGATACACAGGGAAGGGGAATGATTATGCCAGCTGTCAATGGACAGTGTTTCAAATCTATGTTAGCAAAATAATAAAATTTGCTTTCTTGATTTAGGTTTAGTGTATCATGTTCAACAGGTTTAACTCATCGTGGAAAAATAGTGCTATTTGGATTTTAAGAACTACCTTCGCTTTGCCTTAATCTAGTTTGAGCATTTTGACTCAATTGACCTTGTTATTGTCTGTTTTAGATGAAATTGGCTGTTTTAAGAGACTGAAATGCTGACAGGCTTTTATAGTTAGCAGGGAAGCTTGCACCTGCTCACAAATAGCTTAAAAAAAACCCCAAGTTTAAAAAAATCTTATTTTATACTAATAATTTCTGTAAATTTGTATGATCCTTAATAGCTGAGTGTTCTATATTTTCTACCCATGTGCAGGTTTTCATTCTTATGATTATACAGTGGATTTTGCTAAGTTTTTAAAATTCTTTTGTAAGCATTTGATTCTGAGTGTGTTAAAAAGTATACATCTGAACTGTCTTAAGAACATATCCTTTTTTGTTTCTAATAAAAGAAATCTCTAAACTAGCAGGAGGCAAGCTGAACAGTTAACATTACCCTCTTTATAATGTGTGTTTTCATATTTCCTAAGAAATGAATGACATTATTTCTGTCTGAGTTCCAAAGTGCAGTTGTTCTCTCCTGGCAGTGTAATAGTATGTTTAGGTACTATTTACTTAACTCTTTCTAGATGCAGTAGTTTCTGTCTGAATCTTCCCTTGACCCATGACTGATGCTGAAGAAGTAAAGTGACTTTTGACTTAAAACTGTAGGCAGCTCCAGAATGTGTGTGGGCAAACAGTTCTTGCAGCTGCTTATTTCTGGGGTCTTAACATAAAAGCATTTGTAAACAAGTCCTATTCATTTTTTTAAGTCAGACTTTATGCAATTTGATATAAAATACTTTTAGACCTTTTATGAATTTATATTTTATATGTGAACACCTCTGACATTGCCATTTGTGGTCAGTCTATTGAAGTAATCTTCTGCTAAATGTTAATAAAGTCATTTATATTGAAGTCCAAACTAAAATTTTGTTGCAGATGATGGCTGTTGAGTTTTTCATTTTTTTTTATAGATTTCAGTAGTTTTAGGATAAGATTTTTATGGATATTGCATGTTCAGTAGTTACCATGTATCATCATCTTTTTACTATATTTTAAATGAAGGAAAAAGGCAGACAACTCTTCATGCAGTAGCTTTGACTGTTCTGTCATGTATTCAAGGAGTATTTGCATGTGCTGCGTAAGTTATTGGAAGGAAAATACTGCAAGAGTGATATTTTGTCATATGCCAGTGTTTGTGCCTACCAGAGAAAGAGACAGATAATCTGAATGTTGTTGTCTGAACTGGAATTCAAGAATAAGGTTTGCTTTTAAAACACCAGTGTTGCCTTAAGGCTTTAGAAAACAGTGAGTAATATCAAGACTTGTAGTCTCCTTTCAGAGAGAGAGCTAACAGCTGATTAGATAGTAAGAATATGGAAAGGAAGAAAGAATAGTACTAGAGGAGAGGATCAGTGTACAAGGAAGAGTACAAGTGAACATGCAAATAGGGTAGCTATGAGGTTATTTTTATTCTCAAAGGTGAGTTCTCAAAAATGCTTCCGAGGTGTGTTTACATTAATAGATAATGACAGATGGAAATAAAATCAGATACTTGTGGAAAAACAGAGCACTCGAGCTTTCTTTGAATGTAGACTTCATTTTTGTAGCTTGGTAGTTTCATAATATTTCTCTTGTAGCACACAATAATTTGTCCTTCATCAGGTTAAAGAATTGTTGTTCTAAGATTGCAGATGCTGATGCAGTATGCAAAAGAAAGGATGCGGGTTTTTTTCCTAGCTAGCATCATGTAATTGTTGCTCGCACTTGTGTGTAGAATAGGAGTTCAAATTTTGGTGTGGTAATTTTTTTTTAAACTCCTGTTGGAGCCATTTATATAGGTTGCTTGCATTGCAGCCAACCATTTGTTTTCATCTTGAGACAGATGTGTATTGTAGAAGGTATTTAATCACACTGGTACCCACAACTAAAAGCTTGTGTGGTTAGTATCTCTTGAAAACAAGATAAGATTTAAAATTAGTCATTATAGAGAGACTATATAAAAATTAAGTCCTTTGCTTTGGTTGCAATGTGAGGCTGAAAACCAAGTGCAGATAAATTGCATACACTGGAAAAAACCCTTGTGTTTGATAGGTATTAATGACAAGCAAAGTGTCAGGGAGCAGCAGCGTTTGTCTACTGAAGAAGGTAAGGCAAGCTGGAAAGTGATGGTGACCCCAACAGGGACAGTGCCCTTACTGACCAGGATAAGAGCCAGAACCAGGGCTGGAGGTCGGTGCACCTAATGATGCCACCTAAGCAAGGGCTGAAGACCCAGAGCTGAGCTTTTAAATGGAACTTTTAAATGGGATGTTCATGGAGGCCCTGTGTGAGGCTGGTAATGGCCATTAAGATCTGTTAGTGCCCTTAGGGTCCTCATGCATGATCCGAGAGGGTTTGTCTTCAGACTGTCAATATCAGAGCACTTGAAAACTCAGACTATATTCTTGCACTTCTTCACACTTGGTGAGGTGGTACCATTGTATCTTCTCTGCATGTAACTCAGTAGTCAAAAACTTACTGAAGTATCATGGAGGTTGTTCTCCTCAGAGGTGTGTAAGAACCATGTGGGCAGACAGATCAAGTGGTGTGATTAAGGTGTGTGACATGGAGAGTAGCTAAGGTACATGATAATTGAGGAATGGCAACAGTTCAAAGGGGGATTGAGGACAAAAGCTTAGTGTCAGAAAGGAAATTGAACAGTAAGGTAGCTGAGAAAAGGTGAAGTTCACAAAGCAAGTGTGAAATTAAATCATGCAAAATAATATTACCTAGATTATCCCATTGTCATCTAGAACAACTGCTAAGAGCATACAGTTTTGAAAAGAAACCTGTATGTTGTGTTCCATTTGTAAAGCATTTGGCTTTCTCTAAGTGGCCTGTATTACAAACATTAATATATAGCTCTTACATACAGTTTGTCATAGCTGCCCAACAGCTAAGGCTTACTAGCCAAATAGCTTATTTGACTTTCATGAACCATTATAAACCAAGATCTAGTTTTCCAGTAGCACTTTAAAGGATCCTTTTTTGTGTCATAGTTTACAGTTCAAGTGTTTGAGAACATTAAATAAGAAAGAAGTTGCCTTTGTGTGTATGTATATATATATATGCGCCATGTTTTACAGGCCTTAGATTATTAGAATAAGAATTTATTAAGCTGGTAAGTGCAGTCAGATTGAAGGGCTAAATCAATAGGAGTGGATAGGGATGACATATAGGACCATGCTATGCCATAAACCAGTTTGCAAACACAGAGGAATCTTTACTCTTTTTTTCTGTTTAATGCTACATGATTCAAAGGCTCTTTTTCAAAATGCACAAAATAAGACAGAAGTGGGTTGTGGAACATTAGTTTCATTCCTCACAGTTTTGAAATTAAACCCTTTGACTTTTGTTGTTCCTTCTATAAAGAGAGCACAGTTTTTAGTTTTGTCAAGTTGTATGAATGCCTGAATGTGTATGTGTGGGGAGTTTGACATTTAGAAAGCACAAACAAAGCAAATGTGTCACCTGGGTATTTTATCTTTACACCCTACACAACTTTTCTGTCTTCCTTTTTAACTTTATTAGGCCTTCTAACTAGCGAATGTAAAATTCAGTTGATAGTTGTTACGGGCTGTGCAACATTTCTAGTATTATGTGTCTTCCAACTGACTTGCCTATAAGAGGTTTCTGATTCTTGGCAGCCTGCTGCTCTCAGATTATGAACTGAGATTAATTCCTAAGATCAGGTGTTCTGGTTTGGAGAGTAGTGTGTAATGAAATGGTTTGTTAGCAACTGTACAGGTGGCAGTAGTTCAGAGCTCCTGTGACCTGACAGCAGTTGGACATCTTACAAATTATGTATTGTATTGCTGTAAAAGTAGTACACTAGGTCTCCTTTCATAATGAGTTCTTTGATTTCTACAACAAAAATATTTAAATAATTTTGAGTCTTTTTTTCTTAACATGTTAAGCCCCTCTCTCAAAAGTGTTTCTAGTCTGTTTGCTGTAATCTGTCAGAGACCACTGGCATGCTCTCATTCATGTGCACGTGAGGCTCAAGGAGCACTGACATGACTTTTTTAGAAGTTTAGTTGCCAATAATGACTCGGTTTGCATCCAAGCACTTAAAGAAATGTTTTGATACCAGCCTGGGACTTGCAGAGAACTGTTTCAGTATGTGCAGCTGTTGCTTGCCAGTGTGCTAACAGCTAGCTCTGTGGATTTTTGCCTGAACTTTTCCTCAGCTCACGCTATTTGCATTGTGTGTATGCTTGTACTCAAAAGCTTAAAAGACACCTGTACAGCTCTGCAGAGATAGGTTGAGCTGGCCTGGGCATACTGTCTGCCTGATGTGGAGCCTTCTGAAGGACTGGTCTTTTTTGTGCGCCCAGTCATGTCTCCTCAATTAGCTGGCTACTCAAATGGGCCCTGTTTGAGTCAAGGAAAGTGCGGGCTTGGTAGTAGGTCAGAGCTAACCTTCTTTGTTATGTCTTGACTGCAAGAAAGCTGGTTAAATGAACAAAACTGGTGGTGGGCAACTCATGTCTTCGTGGAACTGACTTGTGTCCTGAGGAATTCACTAGGGTGCAGGAGTGGATATAGTGCTCTGGTCCTGTGGTAGTTGTGGAAAGACCATGTCTGTCTTTACCTCGTGCAGTGGTTCAGCTGATACTTGTTTGAATATAGTAGGTCAACAGCATTTTCCCACCTGTGGGATAGTTGAAGTAGAATCTAAAATAACTAAAATTTGATTATCTTCTACTTAATGAAGTATTCACTACTTGAAAATTTAACTAATTTGAAAGAATCATAGAATATTCTGAGTTGGAAAAGACCCACAAGTATCACTGAGTTCAGCTCCTGGCCCTGCACAGGACACCGTCTGAGTGCATTGTCCAAACACCTCTTGAACTCCCTCAGGCTTGGTGCTGTGACCACTTACCTGGGGAGCCAGTTCCAGTGCCCAGCCACCCTCTGGGTGAAGAACCTTTTCCTAATATCCAGCCTAAACCTCCCCTGACACAGCTTCATGTCATTCCCTCAAGTACTGTTACCACAGAGAAGAGATCACTGCCTACCCTCTACGTCCCCTCATAAGGAAGTTGCAGACTGCAATGTGGTCTCTCTTCAGTCTCCTCCAGGCTGAACAGACCAAGCTGGTCCTCATATGGCTTCCCCTCAAGACTCTTCAACACCTGCATGGCCCTCCTGTGGGCATTCTCTAATAGCTTTATGACCTTCTTATATGGGGGCACCAAAAGCTGCCCCCAAGTACTGGAGGTGAGGCCACCCCAGAGCAGAGGGGACAATCCCCTCCCTTGCCCGGCTGGAGATGCTGTGCCTGATGCCCCCAGGACACACTTGGCCCTCCTGGCTGCCAGGGCACTGCTGGCTCATGTTCAACTTGCCACTGACCAGGACCCCCAGGGCCCTTTCCATGGTTCTGCTCTCCTGCCTCTCATCCCCAGTCTCTCTGTACATCCAGGGCTGCCCCATCCCAGGTGCAGAATCCAGGACTTTCCTATGTTAAATTTTGTGTGGTTGGTGATTGTCAATCCTTCTGATTGTCAAGATCTCTCTCTGCAGCTCCTCTGCCTTCAAAAGCTCCTCCCAATTTAGTGTCATTGTCAAACTTGCTAAGTATCCCTTCCAGTCCTGCATCCAGATTGTTAATGAAGATGTTGAAGGGCACAGGGCTGAAGATAAAGTTCTATGGAACCCCGCTAGTGACAGATCCCCAGTCTGATACCACCCCATTCACTGTAACCTTTCGTGCCCAACCCGTGAGCCAGTTCTCACCCATCCCATGATGTATTTCTCCAGCTGTGAGCTGGACATTTTATCCAGAAGGATCCTGTGAGAGACAGCATTGAAAGCTTTGCCAAAATCCAAAAAGATCACATCAATTGGCTTCCCTGGAGCAACTAGGTGTGCTAGGTGTGCTACCTTGTCATAAAAGGAAATGGGCAAGCAGGNTCCCTCATGAAGCCATGCTGGCTGTGACTGATGGCTGCATTGTCCTTCAGGTGTTTTTCACCTTCTTTGATCTTCTCCAAAACTTTACCAAGCACTGAAGTGAGACTGACAGGCCTGTAGTTTAATATTTGTAAAGGCAGGTTAACTTAACACTTAGCTTTGAAGAAGCATACTTTTAAGTTCCAAACCACATGCTTATTTCCATGTTTATTTAGTATATTTATATAACCATTGCTTCTTTTCATAAGTTTTACGTGACAGAAAAGCATAGTCAGTTCTTGCCCTGTTTTCTAAACACACAACTGAAAAAAAAAATTATTGCATATGAACTTATTAGCAAGTAGAAGTAGTGTCTATGTATTTATATTTCAATTTTGATCATTTCAGCAACTTATTACAGAAATTTCAGTAGTTTAGATTAAATAAATTAATATTGCTTTCATCCATTTAGAAACATAATTTACTCTGTTTAACATCATTTTCTAGGCAAAAGTATGATCAGCCAACTTTGTCACAGAATAAAAGTGTTATTTATTAGTGAGGAACTGAGTTTTCATCCAAACACGAAAGTTATTCTTGCAGTTCATACTACAAAATAGAACTACATGTCTCCATAGGCAGTGTTTGGCACTATTTTGCTTCTGTTGGAAAGTAGTAAGACTAGTAAATGAAACCAGGTAAAAATGAATACCGTTGACCCTGTTAAGTCATTTTTCAACTACAGTTGTGAGTTTAATACCAAGGAAGCATTATCCCAGTGTGTTTAAATTCATCTCTCACAAGTTCAGCTTTGCAAGTTGTCTTTGTAAGAATGCATTATATTGGGGCTAAATAAAAATATATTATATTGGGCTGAATACTGTGATCTGTATTGTATTTGACATTGTGTCACTATTGCCTGTGTTTTATGTGCAAGAACTTCATACTGATTTGTATTTAGTCTGTTTAATCAGTGTGTGACTAGGTTGGATGCTGTGGAAGTTGTGAGCTGGTAGTGTTTATTTTTGTTCTTTTTGTTCGGAATTTTATGTTTTTATGGTGGCTGTACATTTTGATGCTCATATTATTCCTTATAAATGCAATAATATTAAAGAGCTTGGTTTTCTAAGAATTAACATTATTCAGTGTATTGAGTCGTTCATCATGCCTTCTGCATATACGTATGTTCACACCCACTGGTGCCCTGGTCTTTCAGTGTCAGAGTACTTAAAACATGCTTTAGATTTCTTGGTGACTGTCTTCATTTTTCATGTGGCACATGGGGCTTTCTTCAAGACTTTGTTTTACCTATACATTATGATCTGATTACCGTTTTGTGATACCTGATTTTTTTAACCATATCTCCAACAGCTGACCAAAAGGGGGTGCTAATAGATCAAACAGTCAGATGTGTTGCATAAAGAGGTTAAGGAAAAGTTTTTGTACAATGGATTAAGTCCCAGCTACTGAATTGTGTCAGGTAAATACAAGTTTTCGCATCTGGATGTTGTGTAACATTCCGATCACAGCAGTGCTTCTCCGAAGGCAAATTCATGCCATGTAAATATGGCAGCTTCTTACCATGTAGGGGTTAAGCATGGGTTACTTAGCAGATATTTACGGTGGTCAAATTTTTGAATTTTAGCAATTGAATACAGATACCCAGAACTACCAAGTTATATGTTCAAGTCAGATGTCTTAATACCCTTTATGCAGATACCACAAAAGACATCCACTGACCATTTTTTTACTGTTTGGTTTCTTGTGTTCAATGGAAGTTAATGGCATCAGTAGAGCTGGGACCTCTTAACGTAAGAAGGGAAGTGGAGACCTAAGTATCTTCCCTGCAACAATGAACTGCTATGTCCTTATGCCACAGTGGGAAGAGATGGTTGAGAGACCTGGTACTGGTATGAATATTGCAGTTCTCCAGTAGACGGAAGAACTTCAATGGCTTCTCACTAGACCCCTTCATTTGTGTAGCAGGGATGTGGAACCCATTTGTGCCTTGCTGGAACAGCATGTGATGGTGGAAGGGGAATACACACTTACCATGGAAGACATGTGGTTAGATGATCACAGCATTTGTTTTTCCATTACACATGATACCTACAGAAAGTTTTGTATTCTACAAACACATGTTTTTGCTGGTAGTCCTCATTAATTCATTCTGTGTTACGGAGCTGATGAAAGAGTTACAACTATTTAATAAGACCATGTAGCTTAGACTTTGCCAGGTATCTATTCCTGTCTATACAGTGTAAAAGACATTTTACAGGTCTAGATTTATTGTGACATTCTGAAATAACTAATGGTAGCCCTAATTCATTCTAGATGCAACGTTCAGTTCTGTAATGCCTCTCTAAAGAACTGTGCACAGTGGAAGAAAAAATTACTTTAACCTATTTAAAATTCCTAACACTGAGACCCAGAAATATAATTGAAGTGTTTTGTTTTATAGCATATATAAAAGCAAACTCCATGCTGAAGTAATCAAATTAATGGTAAAGGCAAAATTTTGGTATACAATGTTACAGTTTAAAAGAACTGTAGAAATTAGTATCATGAAATTATTGTAAACTATAGAAAATACTAAATTAAAATAGTGTAAAATAATGGTATAAGATCATGTAGATCAAGATTAAGGAATTGGGATTCCCGACACAATGGCATAGGCCAGGGAGAAAATCCTTTTGTCAATATAAACTAAATGACATTTAAATGGTGGACTCAGAAGGTAAAGGAGCTGCTGCAGTGTGGGTAAATATATACAAAATCATAAAGGAGAGAGGTGACTTTACTTAGTAAACCTTAATTTTTGTTCTATGCAGTTTTGAAGAGTTTTTGTTTTTAAAGGCTGGCTTTTAAACATAGGATTTTACGTTTAAATGCCTGTTTGTTCATCACTAGCAAGCTCACTATAAGGAAAACATTTGGGCAGATTCACAACAGAGCCGTGGCCAGCTTGGAGCCTTTTCACACTTTGTTTATTAGATAGTAACCGTGAAGGAAGTTCGTTTGATATGTGTTTTGAATAGGACATTAATGAGCCTAGAAGATAGCAAGGTTTATTGTTGTTAGCTGTTTGTAAAACTTTCTGTATAGTTCTGAAATTCAGAATTATTTTGCCAGTCTATTTGTGATCAAGTATACTGTGTGCAGTAATTTTAAATCAGAGTTTGATTAGACTTGGAACTGGGTAGAAGTAGAACTTCCTGTTCTTAAGGCCTCCATCCCAAGATATTTCAACAGGGGGAAAAAAAAGTATAAGCAGTTAAAAAGAAGTAAAATAGGGTAATGTATACCCATGCTGCTTACAGAGAGAAAGGAAGAAAGCAGATTACCTTTCCAGAGATTAGTAATAGAAAAAAGCAGTTAGAATGGAACTGTAAAACTGTATATTTTATACTTCTGCAAGACTGTCCATCAGAAAACCTACGTAAATGTCAAGATGGATGTGGGCAGAAGCAAATATTAATGGGGAATTTTGTGAGAATTACTGTACTGTTGAGGATGAAATAAAAGGCTTAAATCAGGTGTTCACTTAAGTGATTTAAATTGCATATTCATTTCATTTGATGGTAGAGTAGATATTATAAAGTTTATACAATTTCTAAGAGGAAGCTTGAGTGATGAAATGGTACTTGCCATTGTGAGAGTTTGAGAAGAGAGGGTTGTGTGAAAGAGGTGAATTTCTTGGTTCTTTCCTCAATTAAGTAGCTGACATTAGCTACAAACTTGCAATGAAGCCTCTTGAAAATTAAACAGTCATTCTGGGAATCAAGCTACACTTTCTATTGACTTCCAAATAGCAGTGTTTCAGTTCACATGACATTTCAGAGTTGCTGGTTTTTCCAAACTCCAGATTACTTTCCTATGAGAGATGCAACAAATGGAAGTATCATCAGCCTGTCATCTTTAAAGAAAAACTGGTGTTTTATGTATTTTCACATGGAGGTCTCTCCTCTGCTGACTTGAGATTCACTTTCCTAGTCTAGTCCAAAAGCCAGTTTTTAACCACTCTCCAATTAGGAAGTTCTTAGAGAAAGTGTGTTCTTTCCAACTCATTGCAGTCCGGGGATGGACAGAAGTCAGCTCATTTAAGAAGTGTACAAGGTTGCAAATTCCAGTAACAGTTGTGTGTTTTCCAGAATTGTGTTGTCACGAGAAATGTCTTTGAAAAATGATGAAGAGGAGAAGTTGACTTAGGTTAGTAAGCTGTCCATCTGCTTTTGAAGAATAACTAAAACATCATGGGGAGGTATAAGGTATGATGCCTTGGAAGTTATCCCAGTTGACAGAGTCACCTTGTGCAAAAAACCCAGCTCTCTGTGTGTAAAATGTGGAGGCATCTCAGAAAGAGATTCTGCCCACCTTTAATCTGGTGGGGTTTTTACCCTGCTCTTTATCATGGCATTAGTAAAAACAATGTCAAATGACATAATGCTGAGTGGAAATAATTTTCAAGGGCATGGCATTTGTACTTTTCAAAGCTGATTAATGCTTTTTCAGTTTAAAACAAAACAACCCACACTCAGCCATATTCAAACTAAATTGTGCTAAATTTTGTTCATAATTGAATTTATATTACAAGAAAAAGTATGATTCTGATCAGGCTTTTTACATCCCTTGCGTACCCAAATCTTTATGTATTGATCAGTCCTCTCCACAGAGCAAGCTTCAGAGAACTTCTTGATTCATAGTCAAGATTACTTTTCTTTAGAGAACGAAAGAATCAAATTGCATAATGCAATGTCCTTCTTTGGACATATATTAAGTAGTGTAGTGAACACTGTATCCCATGAAGTTCCAGAATACCTGTAGAATACTACTTGGATACTAAAGTTATTGTACTGGGGAGAAACCAATTTTCCTGTTACGTTTTTTGCTTTATTTAAGGTTGGATATATTGTGGCTTTAGCTGCTTGGGTCTGGAACACAAGTGTAATGCTTCTGTTGAGGACGCTCTTAGGATAACTTCTCTCTTGGTGTGTAATTGATTAAGGACCAAGTAACAGACTGTTCTCCTAGTACTGCAGTATCTTCCTATTCTGTTTTTATGCTGCATTATTTTACATGTGCAAATTAAAAAATAGCAGCTGTGTTGAGCCAGAAACTCTCTGGTACAGAGATTTTGAGCTAACAAAGTAGTTACCTTCAATTTTTATGGTGCTTCCTTGCACTTGAAAGCTTCTGGGTCTTGAAACAAAGGAACTTTCCTGACTGATTTTGTCACTTTAAGTAAGAATAGATGTGTCTGTCCATGCTGCAGAGTTACGTGATCCTATAAACTTTGTGCTTTGGAGATTTTTTTGAAGTTGTTAATGGCAGATGGAAGGTAATTTAGTAGAATGTAGTCTGTGTTGAATGTATAGATTTATATTAAATATTTCTGAACTGAACTTTGTTCCCGTTGCTTAGTTTCCTAAGGTTCTTGTAGAGAAAACTGAATTCTTGCATTTTTGTTCCTCATTTCTTTCAAATGGCCTTAATTCAATATGGTGCACACTGTTGTCTACCTGGATTTCTGCAAGGGTTTTGATATGCTTTGTCAGAGCCTCCTCCCGGAAAAGCTGCTGTGTTGCAGTCCAGTGAAGTGGTCCATGCAGTGGGTGGGGATCTGGCTGACAGGCAGCACACAGAGCGTGGTGCATCACTCCTTTTTACACTGGCAGCCTGTCACAAGTGGGTCCCCAGGGATCAGCTTTGGGCTCAGCACTGTTGGATTTCTTCGTAAGTAATCTGTGGTGGGATCCTGATAAACCCTGATAGAAGTTTGCTGATGATACCAAACTGGGTGGGGAAGTGGACACTTTGGAAAGGAAATTCACCCTGCAGGAAGATCTAGACAGGCTGGAAGAGTGGGCTATCAAGATCTTTATGCAGTTCAACAAGAGCAAGTTGTTGCCATTTTTCAACCTGGGAAATCATAATCCAGAACTGCAGCATAGGCTGGGATTTACCTGACTGGGGGCTAGCTGGGGTAAGTGACTTGGGGGTCCTGGAGGAAAACAGTCTCAATCTGTGTGAACAGTTACTTCTGAGCAAAGAGAGGCAACAGGGAGATTGCTGGGTTGCATCAATAAAAGTGTAAACAGCAGAGATGAAGAAGTTACTATCCCAGTGTTCTCAGCACTTCTCTGGCCATACCTGCAATACTACATGGGCAGGCTGGAGAGGGTTCAGAGAAGGCCACAAAGATCGCCAAAGGACAGGGAAGCCTGACATGTGAGGAAAGGCTGAAAGAACTGGGTTGGTTCAGTCTTGAGAAGAGAAGACTTAGATGAGACCTTATCACCATATTCCAATATTTTAAAAGGTGGTTACACAAAAGGTGAACACTCCATTTTTACAGTGAGTCACATGAAAAGGAGCTAATGGTACAAGTTACTCTGGAGATTTTGGTTAGAAACAAGAAGAAAATTTTTCACAATGTTGTTAAGTCAGTCAGCTATTGGAGCAGTCTCCCCAGGGAAGTGATGGGTTCCTCAGTGTTGGACAATTCAAAGATTCAGCTGGACAGGGTGCTGGGCCATCTTGTCTAGACTGTGCTTTTGCCAAGAAAGGTTGGAACAGATGGTCTTTGAGGTTCCCTTCCAACCTGGTATTCTATCATGAGCTCAGAGAATTAGGTTTCTTGGCTTGTTTCACCTGCTGTTGCATTATTTTGCCAAAAGATGATTTGTACTAAAAGGGCCTAATCCTGACATTAGTGACATAATGTAAGTTAAGTGTAGATTTAAATTGTTAATTCAGTGATGTGGAATTGGGTTCTCTGTTTCCATTTGTATCTTACAGATTTAGCAGTTAATGCAAGAAGATAAATTGTATTTCTTGGTAATGAATGAGCTGACCCCAAATGATTTAGAAATGAAGCAAAATAGTTGTGAGTTTTGCCCACTCACAACCAGAAAACTGTGTTTGCAGTATCAGCTTAGGGTTTGTTTAGTCATTTTTTTGGTTTGGTTTGGGGTTTTTTGAATTTGTTAATGTCCTGTTATTGAAGTGTAGAATTGAAGCTTTACCATTACAAATAGATTTAGGATTTTTTTCCTCTGATGCCATCATTTTAAGGATCAGAGTTCTAGAATGGTTGCAGCAGCCTTGTATTTTTCTATCTGTTCGTGACAAACCAGCTACTGTACATTCATATAGAGCAGTACAGTCCTTGCCACTGGCAGTCTCTCTGTGACAGAGAGCCTGTAGGCTGACATAAAGTGCAGCCTGTTGTGAACTGCTAAGTGGGAGTCTGCCAAAAACTCAGCAGACAGAACTAATTGGGGAGAAAAAGGATTTTTGTGCCCTCATCTCTCCCTCTTCAGTTTTTTTTACAAGACGGATATTGTTAAAGTAACTTGTTTATGTAAGATTTGTCTGCCTCTATTTTCTCATTGCAT
The DNA here is from genome assembly GCA_013397055.1 of Pachycephala philippinensis. Taxonomy (NCBI): domain Eukaryota; kingdom Metazoa; phylum Chordata; class Aves; order Passeriformes; genus Pachycephala; species Pachycephala philippinensis. The sequence goes on from VWZT01002940.1 coordinate 16,918, forward strand.
GAATCATTTTTTAACTTCAAGTCTTGCACTGCAGGTCACTGAGCACTTCCACATGGCGGCTGGCGCAGGACCAAACTCGAGACACGCAACTCATCACAGTTGATGAAAAATTGGTAAGGGTTTTCTACTGAATACTGCTATGATACAGCCTTCAGGGTTATTTCTGCACAATAGGCATTCAGTATGGTATTCTGCGTTCTTCTAGGAAAGCTGTATAAATGTGAACTACAAAGCAACAGCCCTTTATACACTTTTAAAAGTGGAACATCAGTAAAACATAAGTATGTGAACGAATATGGCATTCAAAGTGTTAAGCAATGTAAAATGATGAGTACCTTATTTATTATGTTTTAGTCAAGGACCTGTGTGAGCTGTAATTAATAACAAGTTTATTCTTTCTGAAATTTGTGTATATTTTCTGTGTAGTGAAATTATACGGAATTTGCCAGCTTCCTGAAATTTTCTTCATTGGTACCCATATTACTAAAGATACTGTATAAAGAAATATCATGGAAGATTATTGTTACTATGCACATACACTCTAGCTTTTGAATATGCATGAAGGTTAGATTACAACTGGAAACAAATGCATAACATTCTTCTGCTAATCAGTAGCAGATCAGAAATTTGGCAATCTTTTCTTGTAACTTCTTCCATAATGTGTGGTCTGTTACTCTAGATGCAACCTGACACTTATGTTTACATTATTCGATAGTATAATTTTTGTAAGACTTCTGGGGGGAATGCATCACAGCAGAAGCATGCCTTTCATTGGTTTTCATACCGCTTTTGAATCTCCAGGAAAACAATGTTCCTATCATATGTACCAGACAGTTCACATTGAATGTACCTTTTTTGTATCCCTGAAGCTATACTAACTACCTGAGAAATATTTGGAATTTATATCTATAAATTTTATGGTTTTAATGATATGTACAAGTCAAGGCAGCTGAAGTTTAACAGGCTTTTGGAAAAAACCCACACTTACTTAAAAACTCTTTAGGGCTTATTTCTCTCATGCTTTGTATATAGATGTAGCAATAATAATCTACATACGGGTAAAAAAAAATCAGTTGTTTCATAAACTTCTTTCTGACTTTAAGAAGTAACAGTG
>VWZT01002940.1:18044-103258 GCA_013397055.1 Pachycephala philippinensis
AACAGTGTAATCTTAGATTTAAAAATAAAGGAAAAAAACAGTACTTTATTCTAGCAAATATGATTATCTTACTAGTCAAGTTGCATAACTTGGGATTCAGGAAATTTGTAGAGAGATCGTGAGTCACTGTGTAAATAAGATTGAACAAGTTAGTAGACCTGCATTTTCCTAAATGACTTTTAAATGCACCATTCTTTAATGTTAAAAAAAAATACTTATATATATATATGTACATATATGNGACAGACCCACAAAATAAATATTCTTCTGTCTTCTATTTTGAATTTAAATGTACATTATCCAAAGTTAGTGTTGTACATTACCCTGTCTAGCTATGACAGTTGAGTTAAAGTGAAACTAGTTTGAAATACAGCTATTCAGTTCCTTTAGTGTTACTGTAAATGAACCATATGTGAAGTGCATATTTCTAATGTTATTATATGTTGTCATCCAGTTGAAGACTCTCGTATCATATTTGCTGAGGTTTTTTGAGATCTCGTAGTAGCAGCCATTAAGTATTTTTATTTAGATATATATAATGTATCTAAATCATTATTTTATTTCTTGAAGTATTAGGTTAAATGTCAGACTGAACAGTACTTTCTTATAATGTTGTGCATTTAGATCCACATTCTAAATGCAAACCCCTTTTTTTTTTTCTTTTCTAGATTATTATAGGGCCTGAAACAAAACGACAGAAAATTAGAAACTTCATTTGTAGCTTTAGTTAAATTTTGGGAGTAGCTTCCATAATGTCATAAATTCATGTTCTTTTAATGGGCAAAAATTATATCCCATTAGCAAGGAAAATTGTCACAAAAGGGTTTGATACGGTTTTCAACATTTTCAGCATTAGGAGTTCTCTAGACACCTGTTAAATCTCATGTTAAAGTAGAGTACTATTCTACCTTATTTTAGGTTGCTGCAGTATATTTCCTAATTTTAAGTAGGATTAATTACAGCCAATTAAGAGTAATTTAACATATTACAGGAGTTTTCTTTTAATTAATGCTAAAAATCATAAAACCATTATTTCCTTGCAAATTGTATTTAAACTATACTCTGGAAATTGATATGTAACATTTAATTTTGAAAGACCCCTTCTTTTGTATTACCGATTGTTAGAAATCACTAAATTGTATTTTGATGGATTTGTCATTTTTGTCGTTTTTTTTTTTTTTAAATTTTTAAAGCTGGACATCACCTTATAGGTGCTTTTATGTGCATTTCAGAAGGAGCAAGGACAGGTGGAAGATGGGATATGGTTATCGTTATTTGCCATGCTCATCTTGTAGCTTATTTTGAAACTGAAGTCTTTGACTTGGTATTTAGAAGGCTGGAAGAGCAATGCTGAGGTTGTTGAAAACTTATAACTGCATATTTTAGTGGAATAAATCTGTATTTCCAGTGCTTTTGTAGACCTTGTATTCCTATGTGTACATGCATATGCTAGAACTTGTTCAACAGGATGATTGAGTTCTAAAACTACTAAAATATTCCTTTTGTCGGGAAAAAAAAATTAAATAGAAGAGATATGAGCATCCTGATGTTGAATAATAAGGTAGTTGGTCACTTCCTTACTGCAGCCTAGGATCTGCTGAATACAATAGAAAAATGAGTTCTAATGGAATGGTAGGAAAACCAGTAGTTTAGACCACATTGCTTTGTCACACTAGAAAAAAAGTGTCTCTTTAATGTAAAAGGAGTTAAATGCTCAGCTTGTGTAGAATATATCCAAGAAATTATATCTTTGTCTCAGTTATTTGCTGTTTTCAGTGAATACTGAATAAAGTAACTTTCAATGAACAGTAAAACCTGAAGAAAATAACATACAAAATGAACAAAGCTGAACAGAAATACAGTTCTTGCATCACAGTTTGATTCTCTGGCCACCAATTAGGTCATATTCCAAGAGTCTGGACAAATAGCTATGACAAAAGTAGTCTCTCAAGACCCTGCTTGCATTAGGAAATTTGGGCTATAGAGGGCAAAGGCTGTCAGCAGCAAATCTCATTCAGGTAATGTTCCAAATTATTTAACTGTTTGTGTGTATGGTATAAAATGCATCATTATATCATCATCATAAAAAGTTGAAGTGCTTTTGCCTGCAATGGGGATTTGAACTGTTCTAAGTCTTGCGATTTGTTTCAGTTGTGAGTAGGGTGCATACTGTGGTAGCTAAAAGTCATTCAGTTCAGCATGTGTGCTTTAAGCAGGCTTCCCAGTCAGTGCTGGTAAGGCTGCATGGTGGATATTTAGCCTGGAGTTAGGCACTTTGGTGGAGGTTGCTGTTTGCAGTTGAAAGGTTCCCACAAATATTTGTCAATAAAAGGACTTTTCTATTGGTGAAATGATAATGATATTTCAAGAATGTTTCAAAATTAGAACTACTGTCAGAAATTATCTGTTGGATTGCTAAAGCAGAATATTCAACTGATAATATATATTCTGTAGTTCAATGCAAAAATTATTGCAAGAGCAGTTATAGGGCTTGGTCACTGGGGAGCTGTAGTTACCTCACAGATCTTTTTATTCTGTATCAGGCCAAGGTAAAATAGGATGAGTTGCTGCACAGGGTTAAGCATTCCAGGCCAGTGCTATACAGTGCAGTTTAAGTGGTACTAAAGTAGTTTTTTTATCAGGTGAGAACATCTAGGGACAGGCTATTACAAGCATGAAAGGCTAAACAGAATAATGCTATTGACATTTCATCGCCTGTCCTGAAGTTGTTTTGTCTATACTGCTATTTCACATTTTCTGAAAAATGGTTCAGAAGTCTTAGCACTGAACCTCAGTAGAGGACCATTTTCCTTCAGACTGTAGGCAAACTCTATGTAACTCACTGAAGATAACTTGTATAAACCAAACTGGGCACAGAAACCTTTGTTTGAGGGTGAGCAGTTCATATCTTTGAAAGGGTGCTCATGGTGATCTGAAAATGCCATATACTGCAGCAGCCTATGGCATCCTGGCCTGGATCAGCGATGGTGTGGGCAGCAGGAGCAGGGCAGGGATTGTCCCCCTGTACTGGGCACTGGTGAGGCCACACCTCGAGTGCTGTGTCCAGTTCTGGGCCCCTCAGTGCAAGAAAGACATTGAGGTGCTGGAGGGAGTCCAGAGAAGGTCAGGGAAGGGTCTGGAGCACAAGTCCTGTGAGGAGCATTTGAGGGATCTGGGGGTGTTTAGCCTGGAGAAGCTCAGAGAACACTTTATTGTTCCCTACAACTATTTGAAAGGCGGTTGTAGCCAGATGGGATTGGTCTCATCTCCCAGGTAATAATTGATAGGAGAAGAGGAAATGGGTTGGAAATTAGGAAAAATTTCTTCACAGGAAAGGTTGTCAAGCGCTGGAACAGGCTGCCTGGGGATGTGGTTGAGTTGCCATCCCTGGAGATGCATAAAAGACATGTAGATGTGGCACCTGAGGACATAGTTTAGTGATGGACTTGGCTGTGCTAACAATTGGATTCAATTATCTTACGATCCTTTGCAGTGATTTCTGTGATTCTAATAACTATTGTGAAATCTGTGTCAAGAATCTTAGCAGCTTCCTTTTGGCTGTCTAGAGCTATCATTTAGTGTCTGTTTTAAATCTTTACTACTAGATAATCCAGAAGTAACAGTGTACTAATAGGATTCTCAGAATATGAACCTTTACTGCAAAAAAGTTGTGGAAACACTCCAGTCCATTTTTTCTAGAAGACTGTGTTATTAGCAAACATCACACGGTGTTTTCAGGATTGAGTCATAGTTTGTCCACCATCCAAATCCCAATTTTGGCTAGGATTAAAAATTAGTGAAATTGTATAATCTTTGTTTGATTAAAGAACCATAGACTTTACTATAATAAACAGTGATAATACTGCAGCTCAAAGTAAAATATACAAACAAGTGAAAAATAGTCTGGAATGATGAAACTTCTTCAAATCTCAGGCTGATAGTCTACAGTGCTGTGAAACAAAGGACGTAGAAAATCAAGCTTTAAAATGCATTTTAAAGTGTAATCATTGCTTTCCCAAGAACTGAGAGTAGGTAATACGCTTTACTCTGAAATCCAAAGCAGTAATGTGTCATAAAATTATGTGTGAGACAGTGTGACATTGCATTGAAGACTGTGTAGGAGCTGGTTTTGCAACTCAGTGAAGAGAAACACTTGGCAAAGTATGCATTTATTAAGGACAGGCTTACTAGATTTTCTCTTACTGAAACTACCATTCAGCCAAGCATTCTCCAAGCATTACCAGTGTGTTAAATTATAAGGATATTGTGGATGTTCTATGTTTTGGTTTTCCAAAGTGCTGTTAACCAATTGTGGGTTAATTCCTTAAGGGTGAGTTCAAGCTGTTCCTGAAGTACCTTAATGGGATAAAAGAATTTGCAATAATCTTTTCTTCATTTAATCCACTCTAGCTGCAGTATTTATTCAAGTGGCTACCATAAAGGATTCAATTCAGGACAGTGTTCTTCTGTAGAAGAGGAATCTAACTAACAAGTTTTTCTGTACTTCATATGTATAGCTCTGATAGGGACTTCTCATATTCAAAGCATACATGGGACCAGGATGGTAATTTCTGTGGGGGTTCAGACAGTTACTCATTCCCTCCCCCTAGCCTCAAATTTTCCTCTTGTGGCTTGTCTTCCTTCTGGTTTGTTTTTTTTTTCCTTTTTCCCCTCGACATTAGATCACCAGCTTGCATTTTGCTTCAGAATAGTGAAAGATGAATAAAAAATAATAAAGCTGTTATGTAAAATTAGGCTAATAAAGATTTTTTCCCATCCTTTACTTTGCAGATATATTTTGAGAAACAGTTTCTAGCTTTGTGCAAAGGGGCTTTGCATGTGAAGCCTATGATTTGGAGAAGTACTTTCTTCAATCACAGTTGTGTCAAGTAAGCAGGTGATCAGCTTATTTGAACTGTGCTGTACTTGAGATCCAAGATTTTAAAAAATGTTTTGTTTGCCTTTGGTCATCTGCAGTTCTGTGTTCGACCACTCTGATGTTTGAAGAGGCTGATTACGGTATAAAACTACATTCTAGAATTATTTCAAAATCAATTGAATTATTGCAATAAAAGTAAAATATTCAAAAGAGAAGACCATTCAAAAGGAAGTAAAAACACATTCACATCTACTTTAATAAAAGTGTCTAATCTAGGAGTGGACTTGTACAGAGTTAAATGCTTAAAGGCCTTTACTCTGCAGTCACTGATAGTTTATTTGTGAAACTGCATTTTTTGCTGCAAAACATAATCTATTACAAAGTTATTTTTCTCTTTTTCTGTTTTACCCTGCACATGCTCTCCCATTTCCCACCACCCCCTCACCCAGTGAAGACTAAGAAATAGTCTTTGCTTTGGGGAGGAAAAGGCCTTGTTAAAGAAGTAGATAATATGAAATATAATATTTAAAGGGTTTAATGACTTTGGAGATGATGATAATCTTTCATATTTCATGTACACTGTTCTGATCTGCCAGAGCATATATTTATTTCTAAACATTAATGTATTTGTTTGTTTCGAATTGAAATATTTTGACATTTTCTTCTCTATAGGTATGGTTGGTAGTTGCATTTGGGCTTAATTACAGAACAAGCTCAGGTGCAGTTACCAGTTTATCTAGTTACGTACATATTTTCAGTACTGCATATTTACTATATTTTGCTGTTTGGCAGTTAAATCCCACCTAAGTTTGAATATCCTAACTCCGTTCAGTCTGTAGTACTTGCTACAACTTGTTTTTGTAAGCAGTTGTAGTTTGATGAAGCTTGCAGTGGCTTAGAAAACCCAGCTGGCTGATAAAGTGCTTTCTGTAAGAATGTCTGCAGGCAACAAGTTACTCTCTGTTATAAAGAAGCTTTCTATAAATCTGACAGTCCAAGTAAAGAAATTGCCATCACGTTTAGCTGTCTTCTAACAGCAATAAATATTGCTGTATTACTAAGTTCAGTTGAAAATAATTCTGGTGTTCAGTTTAGAAAACTGCACATTTTGCAGTAGCTCAGAACTCTGTATAAAGTGATAAATCATTGTATCCATGAGGGCAATTGCTCTCTCATCCCTGTGTAGGTTTATTTTGGGTTTAGGCTGGGGCAAAGGATTTGGATTTCTTTGGTCTGAGAGTCTTTTCTTTTGGTACATAGTAGTGCTCTCTCTGCTGGCTGTTGGAAGGAGGAGTGTCTGTGATTGAGGTTACACAATCCTTCTGAGTGGCTGTTTTGTCTGGGCTTCCTTCATACAGAATTATTGTGCAAAAATTTCAAGGCTTCAGTCTAGAGCACTTCATCAAAGTATGTCTTTTTGAAAAGTATGTAGTTTTTTTTTTTTTTCATTCATTACACAGTATTAAATTTTCTATCAAAGAATAATGCTTTTGAAGAGCTTGCTGTGATGGCTGCTCAGAACAAATTAAAGGAGTGTCATTGCGTTGTGTGTTTTTAGTTTGGATTCCAAAGGGTTATTCAACATGCCAATACTTACTTGGTTTTGGAAGTCTAAATATGCAAACCATGTTTCTAATCTGCTAGGAAGAATAACAGTAAGTCATTGATACAGCTGAGTGATCAACAGGAGTAACTTCATTTTTTGGAGCTGTTTTGTTCAATAGTTTTAGTTTTTAAAGGGTTGTGTTTCCATGTTCTCATAAAACAGTACCATTATCTGAACCTTGTCTAAAACATCCAGGTTCATATCGCATGTTATGAAATATTTCTGTAGAGGACATGAATTCTTTTTGTCTTGTCAGGAATAGTGAATAAACAATTCCCTGTACAGTGCTCATTTTCTGTGCATTCAAAGGTGTCTTCCTGCATTTCTGTAGTCTTAAGTTGTAGACTTAAACCACAAATCCTAGCCTAGGAAAGTCTAGAAAACCACAAATTCTAACAAAGTTCCTTGTACAGACATGAAAGCTGTTTCTAGTCATGAAGTTCTAGCTGAATCATTTTATCAAGTCAGAAGGGAAAAGCTTTCCTTCTCTGGAAAGCCTGGTAATTTCATGGGAATCCTTGAGCATATTGCTCATGCTGCAAGAGAGCTTGGTGCTTCTTCAGTACTTCCTTGCCCTACTCAGATCATCAGTGATGGGATCAGATGCTTTTCAAATTCTTGATGGCATGTTTTGTGAGGTATCTTTGAGGTACTTTCACGTCTGTTTTCTCAAACTGGCAAAGTTAACCTGTGTTAAGTGGGGACATGGACCAGGGAGAGAGTATCTGATGTTCAGATCCAGAGTTTCAGTATGCCAATTAGTTCTTCTGTTGTGAAGCACACACTGTAGGGATATTGCTTAGTCTCTTATGTATCTTTTTGGCATAGTCAGTTCTATTCACTCCCAAGTTTAAAGCAAAAGAAAGTCTGTGCTGATGGGAAAATAACGTTTATCCTATTACCTGTTCTCCTGAAAACTTGGTTAACAAGTGAGAAGAAGCTGAGCTATAAGGAATTTCTACAAAATGCTGGTAAGACATACCAAGGACAGTATTTTTTAAAATATGTTTTAATTATGTTGCAGATGTTTTTGAAAAATTATGACTGGTTCAGATTAAAATTCAGATTAAAATTTCTGCAGAAGTTATTGGTTTTCCTTATCAGTTAATTTTCTAGATGTGCGCATAAATTCACGTATAAAAATAAGTAACTGTTTTTCTATGTAGTGAAAACTGTACATCTGTATAAATCATGTATTTGAAGTTTTCACTGAGTAGCATGCTAACCAGGCAGAAGCTGTTTTAAGATAAATATTGTAGCTTGCGCTAATATTTTATTTTTTATTTTTCTGGTGTGTATTTTTTCTTAGGACCACATTTTTGTTGCTGCATTGACTCTTATTTGAAAGCATTCTTGGACCAACTCATTCTGGTTCTATTAAGTCAGAAGTTGAATATCTTCTCTCTAATGTCTGGTTACAATACAAATTCTTACTTTTTTATCACCATTTAGTAAACACAATTGTACATTGTACTCTCCTTTGATTTTTTTTTCCCTCACAGCAATAGAAAACTGAAAGGAAACATGTAGTGTATCAAGTTGAATTTCAAGTTGGATTTCAAGTATCAAGTTGGATTTCTCTCTATTGTATTAGAAAGTCTAAGACCATGATTCTGTCCTATAAATAATCTTAAAGGCCAAGCATATAAAGGCCAAAGCACTAGTTACAGGAATCAACTTCTGGAGAGAGCAAGCTGAAACCAGTTGAGAAGTAACACTAATATGTTCTAGTTGAGAAGTAACACTAGTATGTTCTAGTTATGATTCAGCTCTTTTAGAGAGAGATTTTTGAAACCGTTGGTTTTAACTAGCCATATAGATAAATGTAAAGAAACCCGTTTTGTCCGATGGTATTAAGGTGTATTTTATTGATAACGTTGAAACAGTTGAAGCCCCATCAACCTTTCTCATTCCCACCAGGAAGTAATGACTGTGCTACTGTTAGAAAAGACCCTTCTAAAACACAGTTAAGGCTTAAAAGCTATATGCACTAATTAACAAAATACAGTGAACATTTAAGCTGTTAATAGCCGCAACATCCCTGATGCATAGACCTTCAATATGCTAACACTGCATAACAGTTCTCTATTGTGCATCTCTTTAATGAGGGTAACTGTGTCAGTTCTTTTCTTGCTTCACTACCTGCTGTGTATGGAAATTATGTACACTATTTAGCACTTTCTTTCAACTTTTAAAGTGCATGCATATTACATAGAAGCATTACATCCTGCATTAGGGTAAGGGACAGCTTTTAACAGGTCTGATTTCCTTGTAGTTTCTGAAGTGCAACTTTTCTTCTTCTAAAAAGCATGCACTAACAGGGATTTTGCTTTAAATTTGCATTTCTTGATTGGGGATTTGCTTCTGTTTTTCTCTCCTATGTCTCACACCACTTGTAACTGTATGGGCAAAGATCTGTTACAGAAATCACTTTCTCTGTAAAGGAAATGTGAAGAATAGAGAACATGCATCACAATGAAGGCAGGCATTGGTTGAATTTCCTGATACTGTTCTTAGTAGCAGACCATACAGTAGTGTGACAGAACTGTCAAGCTAAACTTTAAAACACTACTTTTTGCCTTTTTTTACCCTCACCTTTGATGGGTACCTTTTTTTTAATAAACAGAAGCCTAAATAGTTTGCTAAATTTTAAACCTTAAGTGCTGCTCCATAGCTACCTTTCAATGGGGACTTAATTAATTGGTAGTTGTGAGGTGAAAGGAAAAGAGAAAATGCACGGTAATGGAATTTAAATTTTAGTGTTCTTTGCTCTAGCTTCCAGCCCAGGGACATTGTTAGTTAGTTAAAACTGAATTCACAATTAATGTTTCATACACTGTAGTGAGAATATTTCTTATGACTTGAATTCATCATGGAAAATCTTACCAGAGTTATCAGTTCCTAAGATGTTGCTGTACATCCAGATGGATGCTCAACAGCTCAGACCTTAAAATGTTTGCTGTCCAGGTTGGATTAAGAATTGACCAAGGTGTTCCTGCCTCACAGCAGCAATTCCACTACCTTTGTGTAAGTAGTTTCCCAGTTCCCTGCAGGCTCTGAATGTTTTGCTCCCTTGGGTCTTTTGGAGCTTTAATGGATAAGGGAGCTTTGAGAAAAAACCACGTATTTAACATCAGTTGAAACCCTTTCCAAAGGCTGAAGATTATGAAACAAGTGATACCTGAATTTGGGAACTCTACTGGGGCCTTACTTGGAAATTTTCTTAATTGACACTTCAAAGGAAGCTTTGTAAGGTTTTCAGATGGGCATAAAGCAGATCATAATTTTTAATTTTTTTGTTTCTGACAGAATTCCTGAAAAACAGTAACCTTAAAAAATTCATTTAAGTCATATGTTTATGGTTTATTTTGTAAACACACATAACTTTTATTGAGTGTTAAAAAAAAGGGCATCAGAAACATACAAAAAATACAGAATCATTTCCAGTTCACAAGAGTAGCCTGAATTTTGGCTTTCACTTCAGATATGACGACCTCATCCTGAATTGCTGGTTAAGGCTCTTGGTGTCCATGATCAAAACTGCCTTTTAAGACTATAAGTCATCGGTAATGAATAATTCACCAAGATATTATTGAAATACTGTGTTTAGCTTTGCAAGACAATCTGCTTACTGTGACTTATGCTAGGATTATATTATAAATGATCAGAACTGCAAACTGAATAAATTATGTTTGAAAAACATGCCACCACTGAACTACAAGTACACTATAATATGCTATTTATTTAATAGTACATACAAAATTGAACTAACCAGGGGAATAGGTACAAAGTTCTTTATCCTAGGTAGTGTCTATCTGCTCGTACTTCTGTCTGGTTTCCTTCAAAGCTCTTTCCTGCCTGTTCTCTTGTTTTCCACTGAGAAACAGTACCTGTAAGAGCAGTTGCTTATGATAGTACAGCAGTGAAGTGTTGCCATAATGTAAATTATTCTAAGATAAATCAGATTGTTTCAATTGCTTGGTTATCCTGTTTCTAAATACAGGTAAACTAAGACTGCCTCTTCTTTGATTTGAAAGTCTGTCATCTAAAAATGTGGCTGTAGTCTTTTTCTTCACTAATTGATTTTCTTCCATGTTTTTTAATCTGAGCATTGTGAGGTTCTAGCAGAGTGCTTGAACTTTGTGCAGTGTAGAAAATTGTATTTTTAAAAGGCCTCAAAGACCCAGCCACTTGTGTGTGTGTGCAAGCAAAAGATTTGCTTACATATGCTTTGGATGAGTTCTAGAAAGTATGCTTTCTCTAAATATTGTTGGAATACAAGAAAAAGTAATTGCAAGATCTTCTGTAATTCAGACTTTTTTCCGCTTTGTTCCAGATAATCATGCTGTTTGTCATTTTGTCAGTTTGAAGAGCGTCACATCTACACTGAAGTCTCTTACGAGTACTAGTAGCAACATCAATCTATTTTTATGAAGTATACTCTCTGCCCCTGAGTGCCCCAGCTTTCCTCCATTTAATAATGATTTTCTTAATTTCAGATATATGAAGAAACCAAAGTGTAAACCCAGCTATTTGATTACCTTTCTTTTTAATGTTTTTTTATTTACCCAGACAACATCTACACAGCTAAGACATACTGTTACAGGAAAAAAATACGCAGTATTACTAAATAATACATTTTTGTTGCTTGTGATTTTTTTCTTGGCAGAAAAATGATACTGAACGTGAAATAATATGTCTATGCTGAAAGTGGGACTTAGGTGTTTCAACTGTTTCATTTTTAAATTTCTGGCATGTTGTTTACTTGTCCATCAGAATGCAGGCTAAATGGTAGGTATTTTTTGCAAGTGTGTTGAGATAAATGCCTCTCTGTTTTGAGTCTTGTCAGGTTACTGAGAGGTGCAAAATCATAGATTTTTGTTTTTCTTTTCAGTGTTGTCGTTTAAACTAACAAAAGCACAACTCAGCAGTTTTTCCCATAACTTGGCAATAATCTTTGGAGGAGATGTGAATACAAAATTTGGGGAGGTATTGCAGACTTAAGGTGAAGTGTTTCAAAGATGTGGAAGAAGGGCTGTTGAGAAGGATATTTTCTACTTACTACTGTGAAGTCACGTTCCAATCATTATTCCTGTTTGCTCTTTCCTTGTGTTTTTCTCAAATCACAAATTCAAAGAGATGTTGGTTTAATGGCGTGTGGAATGTGTTACGCCATTTTATTTGTAGTCTTTCATACAAGCAAGTATAGAATAATATTAAGCATGTAAAATATTGGGAAAGTGTAGTGAGCCTTTGCAGCAGGACAACAGGGAAGTTCTCAAGGAGTTTTTGCAACTGCAGTGAATGCTCAGACATCATGGTTGCTATAGTACTGCCTCAGCTGTGAAATACAAACTGATGAATAGAAATGCTGAAGCTACCAGTGCTTGTTTTGGATGCTGACACTTCCTTTGCAAAATGGCAGCCAGCAATCTAAAAAGTATTATAGTGGACTTAGATTGATTCCAGTGGTGTGATGGTTTCTGCTTCTGTTAGACCTACTTTTCTTCATTTTCAGTTTCTCTAGTTTTTTACAAAACTGCTTGTGAAACGACATTTTCTTTATATGGAAGATTTCGTGAATCTTTGTTATTATCAAATTCTGTTTCCTATTTAGAATGTTTGGTTTTCTTTTTAAAAATACAGTTCTTTAGGTGCTTTTTTTCAGCTTCTTTATTAATCATTCTGCAGGATGGCTACATGGGAGAATATGTTATGAGTAACACCATGTTGTTCACCGTTTACTGTGATAATGCAAAATGATTGTGAAGCCTGAAAGAAAACTGTGTCCTGTGTGATACAAAGTTTCCTAAGGGCAAATATGCTTTTTCCCCTTGTTTTGTCTGCAGCTGTTAGATAAACGTTGTCTGACCATGTTTAGTTCATTCTGCTCCATTTTTCCACTTGCAATTTACATAGCAGATTCTGTTCTCTTGTATTTCCTTCAAAAATACTGTATTGAAATGTTGAAACATAAATGTTCTGATCCTGACTTACAGTTAAGCAGCTGAGCACATTAAATAAAAAACTCTTTTCACAGCAGCTACTTTGTGGGTATTATGCAAGATGTTCCGTGCTTTGATAGAACAACTTCTAAATAAAGTGAATTGCAACATGAATTTATAGCAAAACTTTACGTACTTAGTCTGGTAAAACATGTTGGCGGTGGGGAAGAGAGCAAGCTGTTGTAAACTCCTATAAAGTACAGAAAACTTCTACTTTCTCTCCATTCTAACAAGTGTAAAACTATTGAGGTTAAGTAGGTGGGGCAACCGGAAGTAATTGCTAAGGCCAGTGGCATTTTTGTGGTTTAATAAAGGCAGAAGCTAATTATTCAGTTTTTATTTAAGTGAAATGATGCCAAAAAGGAGGTTCCTGCAGAGCAGCTGCACTCCTTCAGTGTTACCCTAATTTACCACAGACACAACTGTCACAAATAGAACTTTTAAACTTGATATATAGCCACGAAAGTAAGGAGCCCTTTGTCTGGAATGCATGCAGAAGAACTCCTTTATACAAATCAACCGGCAGATGACGGACAATGATGAAAATTTGATTCTTTGAAGTCATAATGGTCATTGAAATGTGTGAAATTCTGGTATTGAAAAGAGAGCGGCTAGCAAGACTCTAAATCCTGGGTGGTTGCTGGAAGCTTGCTGGGAGGTTTTTCTGTGTTTTGACATCAACTTCCCATTGCTTGTTCCCTGTTTCCTTTATTAAAAAAAAAAGAAAAAAAGAGGGGGGGGGGCTAAACTGTAGGTAGTTAATAGTGGTTATGTACAGTTTCTGTCTTTGTGGTGAAAGAAATGCCATAGAAGAAACATGACACCTTTATGCACACCTGACCCATCTATTCAGAACCATTTGTTTTCAGAGCTACCTACTTTCAATCATTTTGTCTCTTTCCTTTAATTAGAGAGTTCCATTTCTTGTCCCCTTTGGAATTTGTGCTATTAGTGTAGTACTTAAAAGAAGGAAATTCTCGTTTCCTTTAAAAGTCATCTTCATGCTGAATAGTGCTTTCATTGACACTGCCTCTGTGAATCAGTTTTTCTCCTTGCTGCATAGCACATTTCATTTCTTATTACCCTTTCCAGCAGCTTTTAGCAGGCTTTCCACCATGACAAACATTCTTAAATAATGTAAGTTATAATAAAGAAAACCCCCTACTTTTATAAGCAATTTTATGTGAAAAAAAAAGTGGTTTGTCCCTTTCAGCTTATTCCAAGAAGAGACAAAATGCCTCAAAATGAATATTAAAATTTTCTTGAGTTACAAAAAAAATCAGTTTGCTATTCAAAAAATATATATATTAAGAAAAACAGAATGTCAGAATGCACCTTTTAGAAGACTGCGTGTTTTAATAATGTAAAAGATGGTTATTAATTTCTAGTAAAGTAAACTTATACAGTTCAAATTTCAAGTCTTTTATATTGTCATCTAATATCTTTAAGATTTTGAATGCTGAACACCTCACTAGTATCTTAATATGCTAATACAGCAAAATTCATTAAGGAACACTTTAAAAAAAAAGATAGTAATGTGAAACCAGCTGTCAAAAATATCTTTGTTTTGGAAAGTTGGTTCACAGGTAGTTTCAATGAGAACTTGAACTCAGAACAAAGCGCTGAAGACCCAGTAAAGAGTTCAACCCAATGCAGCATAGTTCTTTTCAAGTATTATATTGTTTTAATGGCATCTTGGAGCGGGAGCTTTAGCCCATTGAAATGTCGCTTAAAGGACAGGTTCTTCTGTCACTAGCTGGAGCTGTGTGGATGAAATGATCACAATAGAGTGTTGTAATGCATTTTAAAAGTGTGAGAAATCAGTTTGTCTAGACTAAGAGTGCGCCTACAGGGAATAGGAATCTTAGAGCTTCTGTGCTCTTTAGGTGTCAAGTATGTGATAGATGCCAAGCCGTTTTATTCCATATCTTTGGCAACAGCTCAGCTATGCTACAGTACCTTACATGTCTACAGCAAGCAAAATCAGTGATTTTATGTCAGGACAACTTGAGCTTCAGCAACCAGAAACTCATTGTCCTAACAACTGTCTGTTCAATTGCCAGCTTTTAAAATGGGAAGATATCAATAAATGACTGCTAGATTCCCAGAAGGCATGGAAACTCTAGCTGTAATGAATGTAGTATGGAGAGCTAGCAACACCATGTAGATATTTCAGTTTTGGAAAGCAGGCAGGTTTTAATTTTCAGTTTGAAAAGATTTTTATGGGATTAATCCTATATTATGAGTGAAATAACCTTGATTTAGAGCCGAGTGCCCGAAAAAAACATGGCTTGAGGGATTTGTGTGGGGTTTTGGTTTTACTTTCATCCAGATAAACAAGTCTAGGCATTTCTTTACTATGGTTATCTCATAAATATAGCATTTGCTGGTTTAAACCCTCCTTTTAGAAGTGTTCTGTATGCACTGTGTAATATTTTTATGATTTTCTGGTGTTAAGTCTTCAAAAGAGAAAATAGTATATGTCCATAATGTTATTTAACATAGTATCTTTATTTTAGTAGTTCCAGATTATTCTGGAAGAATTCAAAAACTTCTAAATCTGAAGCATAAAATTCATAATGGACTTATGAGTTCCTGAGATTAGTAATAGTAAAAAAATTCGTAATTTTGAGCTGTTTTGAAGTTGACATATATGAAAGTATTTGATGATAACAACCCCAGCATTTTTGCACATACCATATTGTTTGGGAGCAGAAAAATAAATTTTTTGTGAATATTACTACATTTTCTCACATTTGTTAAATACAGAAGTAAAGGCTAGTATTTCAGCCTGCTTGTATAAATAAGCAAGCGGAAACTTTGAATCCCCACCAAATTTTACAGCAGGTAAAAACTCCTTTTTGTTAAACAAAGCACTTTGCCAATTCAAATCAGAAAAAATTTAAGCAAATTCCTTCTAAAACTGCTTTAAGCAGTTTAAGTTTCAGCAGTGAGAAATGCCAGTCTGTCAGAAGGTATTTTTACATAGGTGTTGCAACATTCCAGTGGCTGGTACTGCTTCACTTTCATATTACTGGTAGACTCATACTAAAAATAAGCATGACTTGGTCCTAATGAAAGCATTTATAATGGAATTGTTAAGATACTTTGACAGTTTCTTTTGGTAGTTTGGGTAGAAATGTCAGAAGTTGGAAAGCTAGTATGGATGCTTGTTTGTTGCCCCTTCTGTCCTAATAGCAAGTAAAATGCTTTAAACGTCCTCCCTTTTGTAGTTTTGAGGGACTGATCTCCCAAAATTTATTTTCTGAAGTAAAATTGAAAATGAGAACGGCTGCATTTCAAAGGATGATCTGGTGACTGCATCAGGAAGTTTTAAGTTTGCCACAAAGCAAAATCCCATAAAGTTAGTAGGTACATTTGTGTAAAACCACAGTGTTCTATTTAAACTTGTTTCTCTTTTCATTCAAGTCATGGCAATACTGTCAAGATGAATTCAATATGCCCAAAGTTTTGCTGCAGTTTTCTGGACTGTTACCAGTTTACTACTTGTAACTGAGAGACAGAAGGGGAGGGGAGGGCAGGGAGGGAGGCTGAGGAGCTCCCACTGGGCTTTTAAGTATGTAAGGAACAGGAGTAGTTTAGCCCCCTTAGAGATAGATGGATTTGATGTTTGATTTCACTCTTTACTAGGGTGAACTGGCAGGTTAATTTTATATAATTACTGTTTAGTTTTTAGCGAGAATGTTCACTTTGATTATATCAGATGCTGCTGAGGGTAATTTTTCACAGCAATTCTTGTGAGGTTTTTCCCTATCTTACACTTTGTTGAAGTCAGTTAATATTTTTAGGCTGGTTTGAAGGATTTATCTTTGTTAGGTTTATTTGGGGAGGCCCTCAAAAAGGCTCATCCCTCCCTAGCAGAGGAGGGCATCCTACTACTGATTATATACAGTATTACAAATCCTTTTTTTCTTTGAAGGTTGGAATCTCCTAAATCATTTTGTCCTTCACAAATATACTGAAGAATGTTACCAGCATCAAATGTCCCTCTCTTGATCTTGAACATCAACAGAACTGACTGTCAAATGCTTAGTCATAGCTGGAAACATAAAGAGGAGGTCAACTTTACGTGTTAACTAATGGCTAGAGAAATAAGAGAGCTGAATTCTAGTACCTGCTCTGCAGTCTCAAACAATCAGTAGCGTATTGTGCAAAAGATACTACCTTCTGCCTCTTCCTTCATGCTAAGCACAGCTTCTTGAGTCAGCATAGGTGTTGGTGTCTCTTAACTATATACAGAGCTAAGCCCAAGGGAAACCACTTTCGCTGCAACACATACTTGGCGGGCAAGTATTTTGGTGAATAGTCTGTTCATATGAAGTTCGGGCTCCTAATGGTAATGTGAAATTTTGAAATTTGTCAATATTTCAGTCTGTGCTCCAATATTTTCCTGAAGTAAGAAAGTGTTTGCACATTTCCACATTTGCTTTAGCTGGTGCAAGTTGAAGCAGTCCTGACTTTGCAGCTATGGACAGAGAAGGATGGGGGGAAATGTCCTGTCCCTCCTCTGCCACTAGCTGTTTTGTAGGTGGGAGATGGTCAGGTAACTGATCCAAGCAAAACCTAACTCAGGCGGGGGAGCAGAATGATAGCAGCCCTAACGTCTATCACCTTCAGTTGTGTTCAGTTGAAATCATAATGTACTTCTCTAAATATTTTTTCAGCTTTTGTAATTTTAAAAATAAAGTATGAAATTATGTAAAAAGCATAAGCAATATTATTTTACAAGCCTCTTACGAACCGAACCCTTTTTTAACAAGTTGCATTGTGTTTTTCTTAGGATATCTCTACTTTAACTGGTGTTCCAGATGAGCACATCAAAACCAGGAAAGTCCACATTTTTGTTCCAGCACGTAATGCAATGCAGTCAGGACTTAACAATACAAAGAAATGGAAGATGGAATTTGATAACAGGGAGCGCTGGGAGAACCCTTTAATGGGCTGGGCATCTACGTGAGTACTTACTGAATTTGAAAATACTTTTCTTCTATATTCGGCTCTCACTGGTAATCTAAATCTGAAATATCCTTTGTACCTGTAAATCTGGTTGTGTTTTAACAGTACTTACATTAAGTGGTTGGGTTTGTTTGTTGTATGATTTATGATCTATTAAGTTTAAAAGCAGATTTTTGCTCACAACATCATCTGGAACAGTTTGAAAAAGATGTTAACAACCAGAAATTTCAATGATTACATTGTGGTGATGTTACTGTGTGGCATCATCAGGGCCAGAAAGTCATTAGTTACATGAAGTAGCAAATCATTCTCAGCTCTCAGTTGCATCTTTTAAACAAAAACAACAGTACTTCCAGACTTTTTTATCCTGAGGATCTAAAATGAGGAGTCATAACTAATAAAAAAACCACAACAAACCAAGCTATTTAAAATATTACACTGTTTCTTTAAATATTGTCAATATTAGTGTTAAAAACTCTTAAATATACAAAAAATACAGGAAGGTACTACTCTTAGCTAAAAATACTGTAATTTGGAGAGGTAATTACAACTTGGATGCACCTAATTTTTAATTCTTTTTTTTTGCTTACATGAATACACTATCTACATTTCAGAGCATGGTTAAAATTCCTCTGGACACTGAGAACTATGCCAGCAATTCCTCTGACAATATTGTAATTTTGATTTGAGGCTGTCTCCTTTGAGGAATATTCAGAATAGTTAATTATTATACATAAACCAAAATCAACCACTAAAGATTATTTTTCAAACTTCAGAAAGGATACAATGTGTACTGAAAATATCTGGCTACAGTCGTAGTAGCACTTAATGGTCAAAGAATACAAAATTCTATGAAAGAAGACTTTAAAACCTTAAACAGGAAATAATCTGAGAATGTATTTTTTGAGATTTATTAGCATTCTAAATCCAGTCACAGATTTTTTTTTTTCTTTTTTTTATTTATTTCATAAGTGTATCCAGAAATTTAGTTCAAAGTAACTCTGAAAGCAAGTCTTCCTGTTGCATTGATTTCTCATAAAAATTTGAGGAGGCTCTACATACATTTTTATTTTGGAGTAGGAAAAGGAATTTCTCATGGGTAGGCAAGCTCCAGGTAGGATAAAAACAAGTGCTCTGTTGAGAATTGACACTGATGGGTTAAAGGTTTTGTAAATTAGTTTGTATCCATTCATTTGAAGGCATTCTTGTAAAAACTGTCAGTGTACACTCTGGTGTTACCATTCAACACCCAAAAATACCTAAGAGTTTTTTCTCTTGAGATTTAATTTCTGCAAAGAACATTTCTTAGACATTTTTCCATTTACTTTTGAATAATGTAATGGGATTAGTGGATTAGAACTCTTTAAGGTCTACATATTAAAGCCTTTTTTTCTCTGAACTCAATATACTTATTTACCTGTAGGTCTTTCCTGTATTTCTGCCATTTTACAGTCTCGTTTGGGGTTGGGGGTTTTCTTGCACTTGCTGTTTCTTGGCTATTGGGGCTTTTTTTCAGTGAAAATTATCCAGGTATAGAGCTAAGTAAAATGGACCCTTGGCATTTGTTTTAATTGAGAGGTTTCTTTACAAGAATGCGTAAAGAGTTCTCGAGTATACCTTATAATATAAAGCTGTAAACAAGGAAATGTGGGAAGTGTGAGGTTTCCATTGTATGAGATCTCATAAGACAACAAAATGTGGAATCCTAGTTTTCAGTGACTGATAAAGGCATTCAGGGTAGGTATAGGAAATTCTGCAGCACTGGAACTGCTGGCACTATCAGGACATCCTGCTGGACATCCTGAAATCAAGTTTGCTCACATGGATAGCTCCTTTATAGAAATAAATCAGAAGTGTATTTACATTGAATGAAAGATGATTCCACATAAAACAAAAGAAATAATTTCTGCGAAATTCTTATTTCCCAACTACCTCTGTCCTGGAAGGCTTTTGCCGTATTTACAGTACTGAACGGGCACTGATACCTCAGTACACTTCAGACTTAAAGCTTCTTTGTTTCTTTTTAGTAGTGTTGAAAAGATTTTTCTAACCCCAACCATGGAAGAGAATAACAATAAGCAAAAGTTGTCACAATATTGCAGTACACTGGGGCCACTTTGTTCCCACTGGTCATGTCATGAACTAATTCTTAGTTCCTAATTCTAGTTCCTAATCCTAACTTACTGCTGTTATTAGAGAAATCTTCAAATGTCTTTAAGAGAGCCTATCACAGTGGCTTGCAAAAGTGTAATTTCTGTCTTTATCCTGGTTTTGTTTGTTTGTTTGTTTGTTCGTTTGTTGTGTGGTTTTTGTTTGTTTCTTTCTTATTTTTTTTATTTTTTTATTGGGGAATATATTGGATATGTAGTGAACTCCATTTTTCCATGTGTACATCAGATAAAATTCCACTGTTGTCTTTGCTGGAAGCGAGATTCCCCCTTATCCCCTCCCCCTTCGCCAGTCACAGGCTTTGTCCTTTATTGTAGAGAGTTCAGTGTATCTTCGGTCTTTTCTCTTCATTTATCCTTCTAGCTTCAAAGAGAGAACAGTTGAGAGGCAGCTCCTTCAATAGTTTGTTGCAATTTGGTCTTGTCTTTCCAGTTGTCTCCCAGGCTCATAGGCAATGTTGTCTCAGGGAGGCTTTATCTATCTTTGTGTTACTACAGCCAGTATCTCATTTCTTTAAGAGTTAGAACCCCTCTCTTTTTTTTTTTCATCCTTTGTCGTTGTTCTTAAATTGAACTTTTATAGCAATAAATAAGGCAATTTCATGTTTTAACTGAGATTTTAATTTGTTTTGAAAAGCTTTATGGTGTTTTACTCCTTTCGAAAATGCAGTTTAAGAATAGCTGGTCATCTAAAACTAACCACTATGTAATTAGTTAGCTAGCAGTTTGCATTTTGGAGCTTCATTTTCAGTTGTGGCCTGTGATCTGCTTGCTGTGTAGGAATAAATTGTGGAGATCATGTGACCTCAGCCAAAGCAGAACTCTCAATATTTTTAGTGTACTTTTCAGTTTCTGCTTAATTCCTTCTCTGCTCACTTAAGTACTCTGCTCTTTTCTCTCTGAGATTATTCTTCTCCTAGCTGCTCTACAGACTCTTGGTCTTCTTGAAATGTTCAGGATTACCTTAAACCTCCTGATCTTACAAAAAGAGAGGGATTTTACAGATTTAAATTAAAAAGATTATTGCAGAGCACTTACTGTAACCTCAGCAAGTGGTTAGACAGGTCTGTCTAACAACCCAATTAATTTTTGCAAGTAGTTGTGAGGAAAGTTTAACACACCAAAAGAGTAAAACAATACTTTGCAGAAAATAAGTGTTGACCCTGGAAATAATTTTTAAAAGTGTTTTGATTGTTTTGTGAGTTGGCATACTACAGTGAGCTGTGTAATACAGCATTTAACATTTGAGATACAGATATAATTTTTTTCTATTTCCGATATGCCTAAAAATTGTCATCTGATTTCTTACAGAGCTGATCCTTTATCCAACATGGTTCTTACTTTCTCTTCTAAAGAAGATGCCATTGCTTTTGCTGAAAAAAATGGTATGTATTGTATGTATGGGCTCTGAGGGGTTCATCCTTCCATAGGCAATCTTGATCTCAAAGTATTAACAATAGAATAAGTACAGGATAGAGTACCTTCCCTCTGTTCTGCAGAATTGGTAGACGGCTACTGTTCTACATGAGGAGGAGGAAAATGGAAACCAGGGATGTTTCCAAGGATGCTGAAGGCCTTGAATCTAGACTTTCCACTCTCTAGAAAGGTGTTTCAGCCATTAATATTAATATTAAAATGTAACATTAAAATTAAAATGCTTTTGCAAAGTATCTCTGTTTTGAATGAAAGCTGAATCAGACCTTCCTCAGGTCTTGAAGGAAAGTTAATACTTCAAGTGTACTCCAGGCTTGGTGTTCCAACTACATGGCAGTGTGATCTTTGCCTGAAGGCTTAACATGAGCATCTCAGTTCTTACTAAGGGAAACTGTCAGAGCTCTTGTGAATGTTTGATAATCAGCAAAACTAAAATGACTACCAAGTAAGCATGTTGGACTTCATTTCTGGGCTGTGTTGCACCCTAGATTTATTGTAAAGGGAACCCAACAGGATCATCAAATCCAGCTCACTGCTCCTCGCAGGACTGCCTGAAAGTAAATGGTGTGACTAAAAGCATTGCCCAGATGCTCACTGAGCTCTGATAGGCTTGGTGTCCTGGTCACTTCCCTGGCCTGTTCCTATAACCAGCTCTTGCAGTGAATAAGCTTTTCCTGTTGTTGAGTCTGGATTTCCCCAGACGCAGTTTCATTCCTTGTATCCTGTCACTGGTCACCAGAGAGGAGATCAGCACATTCCCTCACTGGTCCCCATGAGGAACCTTTAGATTGAGGATGCTATGCCTAACTCTTCTCAGCACTAGAGTCTAAACATATACTATACACTTGATGAGTGTTCTTGTGAAAAAGATGGTAGAAAAGCCAGTATCATTGCTTAATTTTTAAGCTAATGATATATCAGAGGGAATGTATCTGTAAACTTACATCGTTAGTTAGGCTTGTATTTCCTTACAGAATGATGGTACCACAAACAGTACCCATAATTTCAGCCTTTTGAATATTCAGCTGTCCTTTTTTGTGTTAGCATGATTTTTTTGCTGCTGTCTTTTATTTTTCTTTTCTTTTAAATCAACTCCATTTTCCTTAAAAAGTTAAGCTTGAAGCTTAGTCCCTATGGATGTGAAGATTAATTACATTGAGATAAAGCCAGGAATAATGCACATGAAGCATAAGCTTCTTCAGAAGTCTGCCCTGTAGTCTGCAGCTTTCAACTGTATTTAGTCTGGGGTAAATAGTAAAGTTCCTTGGTCAGACCAAATTATGCAGAGTTGTTAGATGGTTGATGCTGTGCACCACAGACGTGGTAAGTCCATTAACCTATACATCTAAGAAACTAAACCATTTAATGTGCAACTTATCTGCACTTTTTAAAGGTAAAGGCTAGTATCTAATGTCTGTTCTCTCTGAATGGAATTTTTTTGGCTTAGTAGTCCTAATTTTATCGAAAAATAAGTTCTATTATCTAAGAAATTAATAGGATCATATATTCATTGGATAATCTGTGCGATTTTGTTAGTGGTTTTTATTGTTTTACGAACAACTATGAAATTTGGGAGAATTTAGTATAGTTGCATTTATGCGTCTGTATTGTTCATGTTATTTCTTGAACAATTCAGCATACAAGAGAAAAAATTAATGAGCTGTTTATGTCATCTCTTTGTAGATATTATATTTTGCCCTTTCAAAATGCAGATTGGAATAAAATGCGTTCGTTCAGTGTGGAAAGTTTATGTCTTCACTGAGTTAGAAATTACTCCGTTGTGCACAAAATTAACTAAACTAGGGCTATGACTTGGTATTAATATTAGTACTTCAATATTACAGTAAAATTAAGAGTGCAAACTCTTAATTTTACCATAATTGAGATGCACCCAACTTCTCTGTAGATACTGGCTAGCCTAAATTTTGATTTCATTTTTAGTTATGCATATGGTATGTGTGTAATATTTTATGTAGTGGTAGCTTCAGTATCATATGTAGCTAGAAATACAAATTTTACATTGTTTAGTTCTGCTTTTTAAAAGACATTAGAAATTTAGGCACACATTTACACTGGAAGTTAGCTTCTTAACCAAGATAGTATTGAGACATATCTAAGTCTAGGAGCAGAAATACTTACCTCTCTCTGTTGCTCCTGTATGAACCACACAAATTTTCCATTACAAAATTCCTTAAGAACCTGGAGTTTAATTTCTGAAAATTCTAGATATTGCAGGTTATTTTGTTACAGTTGGTAAACTCAAGAGTTTTTTCTCACCTAAGAACTTAAGGAAATAAGGCAAGCTGTCTTTCTGCCTGCCCCATCTGATGTGTTTTCTAATGTTGGAGTAGCAGTGCTGGATACACTAAAAGGAGACATTGCTGTCCAAAATATTACAGCTGAGGATGGTCTGAGGTCCAGGCAAGGAGGAAACATTTTTAACTGGAAGAAATTAAAAGTTCTGACTGTTGACCTAAATTTGTTCTTGTCCTGTCTGACATCACTGAAGCAGTTTTTTAAAAACATACAGCTTAAGTAACAAGGATGGAGAGTTTTTCTACTCCACAATAACCTTTAGTCAGGTGGTGAGGGTGTTTTTCCAGAGATGGTGAAATCTGCTTTCTGTCTACTTGGATTGTATGGCAGAGCTCTGGGCAAGAGTAACTTCCCCCACCATTCTGGTATTTTTATAAAAGTGACCTCCGCTCTCTGTCATGGACAACTCAAGGTGCCGGTCTAAAGGAGTCTGTTCCAAAGTGTGGAACCGAATCACATACGGTGGCTGCTTGCAATTGTTAGTTAGATGTAACTAACCGTATGCATTTTGGATATCTGTGGCAGTGCAAGTCATTGTGCTGGCAGTTGTAAATCTCTTTTGGAGGCACTCGGCCCTTCTCCATCTAGTGTATAAAAAGATGAAGCAATACCTTGGGGCTGTAGATTCCATTCCAGCAGCCAAATGTCTCAGTGTTAGGTGTTACAATGCTGAATGTTGCAATACTGAAGTCTGTCTCTGGATCTAGTTCTGGCTGTTTACTTCAGCTTATATTTTTAATCAGAACAGGAGGCAAAAGCCAGGGTTCTCACAGATGGAAAGAATATGTGTTTAAAATCTCTATTCAGTGTTTCCTACAGAGAGTAGTTAACTTGGAAATTAGCACTGGTTGAGACTAATAAACATGAAGAAAATGTTTGTGTGACGTTTGTGAATACGCAAAATTGAGGCAGTGACATGACAACTTGTGTATCTTACAGAACATTTTGATGTGTAGGTGTATCTTGACTGTTTAGTGTGAGCACCTTAAGTATAAAAATTCAGATATATGTTAAACATTTTAGGGCTTACAACTTTCTGTTTTAAAACTAAGGAAGAAAAGTACTGTCTTATGAGTATCACTTAAAACTGCATATTTAACCACTTCTAGCTTCAACTGAAGTATCTCAACTTTGAGTGAAATATTGCAGCTAAAGAGACCAAACTTTGGAATACTGAGTGCTGCCCTGGCAACTTTCCAGGCACCTGGAGGCTGCAACCAATTTGCATTTTGATTTACATAAACACTAATGTCTCCACCTCCTCTTTTCTGACATTTTTAAGCATTTCTCTTGCTTAACTATCACATAATTTACTTGTCTTCTATCACTTCATTCCCTTTTCTTTTTACTCCTAATTTTTTATGTTCTTATAAAAAATGTTAAGTATTAAACTCCTTTCTAATGTTGAAGTTTTTTCTTTGCTTTTCATTTTTTCTGGTCCTCCCACCCTTCTTTTTTTTCTAGCTTTCCAAGGTCTCCATTGTCTCCCAGCCTTTGAGATTGATCTATATGTTATTTTTTTCCATGTTTTTTCTTATCTTCTTCATTTCCTGTGCCAACATACACAGAGCCTTAGTGCTTCTGCGGTGCTATGGAGTTGTGGAGCCATGAACTTGGAGGACAGTCAGTCTTCCATGCTGAGCTTTTCATTGGTGACTGTCAAGTTTTTTGCATGGAGGTCTTCAGTATGGTCAGGTCTTGCCATCTCACAGAATGTTTATTTGCCATATTCATGGCATTTCAGTATTCTCCATTGCCAGCTAGAAAGGAATAGATTAGCGGGTGCCTACATGGAGAAAAACATATTAAAGTTAAAACCTTTAAGTTGCATTTTCTGTATATTGTATGCTGAGAATATAATTCTCATTGTTTCTTGTCTCCCCCTGCCATTACCCCATAACCTCTAGGCTGGAGTTACGATGTTGAGGAGAAGAAGATTCCAAAACCTAAATCCAAGTCTTATGGTGCAAATTTTTCTTGGAACAAAAGAACAAGAGTGTCTACAAAATAGGTTGGCATTGGCTGTGTGACTGTGAATAAAGTCAGCTGTGCTATATTTATAGTCCATGTATAATACATCTCTTAATCTCCTAATAAATTTGACCTTTAAACTACAGATGCATCTTGTGATGTCTATTTAAAATGTTTTTGATGTCTCCAATTGAACCTGTTACAAACTTCCCTATAAATAGAGGAGATTTGAAGTGTTCATACTTCTAAAAAATTGCTGTACTAGGAATCTATCAAAAGGAATGTTTGAAATCAGCTGCAACTTTAGAGATTATGATTGATCTTTGATGGTAATTTTATATATACTATCCTGTTTAAACTTCTGAAGTTTAGTAAGTTCAATAAGCTTTGCATGTACAAAGTCTTTCAATAAAAGCTGGGGTTTTTTCTTTCTGTACAAGACAGTTTTGGCAGTTGAAGAGCAAAGGATGGGTATAGCTCAAGATTGTTCTGTACAAATGTATATTATATAACTCCTTTCTGCTGAAATTAATACTTCCATTATTCCAAAAGCATTCATGACTGGAATAGAAAGCACTGGATTTTGTTTTGTTTATGGAGGAGGTTTAGTCCGAAAGATTAAGATTGTAGTTGTTTCCCTGTGATGTTCTTGAGAAGTGAAACTAAGCCAGTTAAACATTCACAAATTAAGTCAGAATAGTTGGGTGCCTCACACAGTAACAGCATATACTAATTACTTAATTATAGTTCTGTGTCTTTTATTGCTATTTACATGTTTAACTCAATTGAGGTTTCCTGTTGCTTAACAGGAGATGTGATGATAGCATCTCAGCCTTAACAGCAAGTATATATTCTAAACTCAATATGTCTTAAATGGTATTAAATTATTAATTTTAAAAATGCACAATGTTATATTTGAAATCTTTGGTGATATATCTTTGGTTGTTGCTTTATTCACTTTAACTTAACAAGTTATGGTATTGACATATGGTCAGTGAAATGTACTACAAATGGAGGGGGTTGTACCTTTTCTCCTATGCAACTGAGAGTTTTATCCCAGCTGTCACAAAAGGTACAGTTGAGACAGCTCTCTCCACATAGACCTAAGTAATGGTGTGAGTGCTGTGCACTAGATTTTAGCTAAAAGAAGGCATAAAACTATCTTGTGTTGCCCAGATTTTATTATTATATAGCATATAGTCTTGCTTCAGCTCCCTATATACTGGCTAGCATTCTTTTAAGGCATTGGTTCTGACCCAGTTTCAGCATAATCAACCAGTTGGATGAAGTTGCTATTTTCTTATCATAGACAAGAACTGTTATTCCAGTTCATCTTCTATTGAATTTTGCATGCCGCATTGTGCAGTGGAGCTGAAGTCCTCCGGGAACACCAAAGTGCACCAAACTGGAATCTTAACAGGCCAGAATCTACTGCATCTCTTTGTATTCCAGTTCAGCTTAATAGGCTGATATTACTAAAAAGAAAGTAATAAGAAAAGCCATTCGTTGGAGTTTTTTTCTTCTGTTTTTTCCAAGTAAAGAGCAGCAAGTTCTTAATTTAATGATCTTCAAGCTTTATCAGATTATCAAAATGAGAAATCCATGGATATCTAATGCAGCTGAGACACAGCTTGGTTTTTGAAATTACATGGTCCATGGAATGGACTGATGAGTGTTAGATACCTAACATTGTCTTTGGACACCTAATTCATTAAATTACTGTCTGTTAATCTATACTTCTCTTAACTAGAACTAGTTTCACATAAAGCACAGTTTCTTGTTTCTTTGTTTCTCCTGGAAAGATAATGGAAATACTTAAAAGGATAATTTGATAAATACCCTTCCATTTCTAAGGAAGAAATCTTTTTTGTTTGTTTCTTTGTTTTAAATGGGTAAGTTCATTATGATTCTGTATTGTTCATGCCACCTTGACATCTTTAAGTTGTGTTTGAGCCCAGATCTTCTTTTCCCTTGATAATTTTCCTAGGACTTGGATTTTTCCATCCTATTACATGGCTTAAGAATGTCCATGGTGACAGTGGGAATAGAGTTGGTTATAGTCACTACAGTCTTCAAACCCTAGAAGTAATACCAAGGGCATGAGCTTGGAGAGGATCAGTTGCAGCAAGAATATATTTTAGAGATCAGAAGTTCTATTGGATATTAAACTTCTTTAGCCTTTCATTAATTTACCAAATTATTACAACTCTAGGCTGGAACTGAAGTTGTACAAGGTGATCCGGCTGTCTTTAGATAAGTACCTTTGAAAGTGAATGTTTCATAGGTGAACTCCAGCTTCTATCTACTCCGCAGTGTGTTGTGGTAGGTAAAATTGCTCCTGAACCTTGAATATGTCAAAAGGCACAGCGAGTAAACTCCCAGAATTGCTCATTTATGATGATAGAGATTAGCCATTCGTTTGAATAAGAATTAGAATGCTGAATGAGATTAGAAATTCTTTTTGGTGTTAGATGTAGCTGTGCTGCATTGAAGTAATCCAAGCTTTTAATGGGAGGAATATTTGAAACCTGTGAAAGTAACAAAATCATTACTGGGTAAAGAAAAAGTGTAAAGCTCAAAAGTAAACTGAACATGTTCTTTACGCAATGGGATTTGTTTGCATCTCAGGTGTCTTGCTACCTTACATGACGATAGCAAAAGAGTGTTAAAGAATTACTAGGCAGTTGCAGTATTGCAGAGTAATGTACCACAGATTTTACATTTACATTCTTTCACTGAGCTGTGTGGAATTGAGGTGTTTTCTTTCCAGTTTTGTAGCTTCCATTATTGTGGAAAGCTCTTAGCTGATCTGAAGCTTCCATTATTGTGAAAGCTTCAGATCAGCTAAGAATGAGCTGATCTGAAGTACTCTACGCTTTGGCTTCAGAAGTTATGTTGTGTGAAGTACTGCAGAAAGCATTCAAAGGAGTCGAAGTCCTTTCCCATTTCTAGCAAACTGTTCCACAGAAGCCATTTTTCTGAAAAAGGCTTATTATCTGTCATTGCTGTCTCAGCCAGCATATCATAATGAGTTTTGGATTATTCCTGTCAAGTCTTGGTGAAAGTTCCCGTCTTCAAAGAAAGCAGCATCATAATATCTTTCCTCCCATATGCTACTACCTTTTACTCTTGTCATCTCTGCAAGGTATGTGGTATATAGGTTTGGGGATTTTTTAGTGTCTCTTGTCCACTTGAAATTTTCATACATGAGTTTTGAAAGGTTGGCCACTCCAGTTCTAGAATTATTATGTAAAACCGAGGATGTTTTGGTGAAATCTTAACTTCACTAATAAACTACAATTTCTTTATTTTACCACACATTTGCATTTCCACCTTCCTGACAACTGATAGCAAATGTGCATCCTGCAGGTACCAGGAATACTGGCATCATTCATAATTCCAATTAACTATTTTTAAAATTAATAATAAAGGCCCTGCAATTCTTAAAATCATGATGTTATAATGGAACATAAAGAATGTCAGGAAACTAAAAGCACAGTTTCAGATTTCTAGCAGAGTATTCCTTAACTGCAGTTTAAAGGATAATTTAAAACAAATCAGGCAATTAATGGATACTATGAAATGGAAAAATTATTTACCCATATATGCAAAGTTTTGCCATGCGGTAGAAAAGGAGAAGCTAATTTGGACGATTACCAGCTTTTGCCTGTATTTTCACACTTTGAGTAGTTTGGTTTTGCCAGATACAGTTATCTAACTATGTTTAGTTACTGGGGAGACCAACATATTTTGTTATTCTGAAAAGATAAAAAGGTGCAAATAAAGAAACCTGAAATAACCTAAGAAAATAATTTTAGACAGTTGTATAGTAAGTTACGGTATGTCTGGTAAGGTGACTTGCTTTGATAAGTCCTTTTTCGCATTCCCACATTCTGAGAGGGATTTACATTTAGTTGGTGCTTAATTAATGCTGGAGTGTGTCACCAACTTTACAAGATTGTGCTTACAGCAGCTTAAGTGGGAGGGTGCACAATAATTTTGAATTGGTATTAAAATGTTGATTTCAGTGGGTGTAAAATACTGATTCTTCACATCCATGTTCATCATGAGGGAAAGTAAAACGGTTCCTGTCAATGAATGCCTCCCGCACAGAAAAAGTGAATTATCACCTTGTAGGACAAGTTGATTAGAATAAGTACAAATAAGTTGATTAGAATAAGCTGGTAGTCTTGAAGTAATTGAAATTTGGAACTGTGTAACTATTACTTGTGGTTTAAACGTTTTTCTTAAAACTCTCTCATCTGAATATAGCAGGTGACAGGTTTTGTATTTTTTGTTCATTGTGTTTTCTTTCACTCCTTCCTACACCTTGAAAATCTCTATAAATAATGCTGTGAACAGATATGATATAAAAATGATGAGACAATTTGGCTATTTTAGATATCACTTATTTTCACAGTCTTCATAGGAGTAGGTGGTTATGGGGACAGAGTAATTTGAGCAGTTCATTTAGATTTACAGAAGGCTTTCAAAAAGGTTTCTTACGAAGTTACAGAGCAAGGCAACAACACTCCTTAAGACATAAGTATCTTTTATTTGAGGAGCAAATCTCTAACATGGAGGAGGGAAAACTGAGGATTAGTATGGGTGGCCTCTAAAATCGCAAGTAATCCAGAGAATACTGTATAATTCACTGGTTTTTAAACAGGCACATCAACTCATGAGAATGCAGCTTAAAAATAAGTAAGTACATTTTCACATAGCAGATTTTGAAATTCATTGGCAATTTAATTTTTTGACTACTAAAACTAGCTTTACACGAGATTCAGTACAAGAAATGCATGCTATAAAAGTCTATATTAAATATAAAATAGTATCTTATTTAGTAAAATCCCTGAGATAAAGGCTGCTGACAGCTAGCAAAGGGTATCTTTAGAGTATCCCTGTTTTCATGTTCTTCCTTTGTCAGTCACTATCAGCCACTGCCAAAGCTCGGTTTGTTCAGGTGGCTATGCTGATCTGGCATAGAATGGCTGTTGTTTGTGCTGTTTGCCAGCATGGCATTCCAACATTTTATGCTGTTGTGTTTTGTCAGTGTTTTGTGATAAATGCATCCTTTATGGTGAAGAATTGACCACAAACAGTTTCCACTTCAAAGCTGAAGGACATTCACTGTTGACCATCATGATCTTCAGTGATCATCAGGTTTCTTAAACCAGGTCATCATACTTGGATACCTACATGGGACCTAATTTTGCTGATTCAAGATTATTCTCTAAGACTTCAGAAATAATTAAATAAAGATACATGAACAGTTTTCCTCCAAAAACATTCTGGTAAAACAATGGCTTGTCTTGATAAATAACTACAATTACTCTTAAATTAAAATACATCACTCAGAAGAAGTGAACTGTTTATTCTGGTACTGTGCCTATAAATACTGGAAGATATTTTAATTTCTCTGTTATTAGGTAGAGAGAATGAGAAAATTCTTATCATGTCTATCAAGTAAAGCAGTTGTCTTTTGGCATGCCTTGGTTGTCTGTTACAGGAATATGTATGCAAAGTTGTAGTCAGTCTACTGAGATGATTTCTGTAATTGAATGCAAGCTTGTCATTGCTGCCTTCTTCCTTAAACCAGCTAAGGGAAGTCAAACATCAACCTGAGAAGTACTGTAAATTTAAAACCAGGACACACTGCTTATCACAAACAGTCCCTAATAAATAATGTACTTATTCCAGCACCTTTTTTAAACAGTTCTTGGATGCGTCA
Source organism: Pachycephala philippinensis (assembly GCA_013397055.1). Classification (NCBI taxonomy): domain Eukaryota; kingdom Metazoa; phylum Chordata; class Aves; order Passeriformes; genus Pachycephala; species Pachycephala philippinensis. The sequence continues at coordinate 49,135 of VWZT01002940.1, forward strand.
CTATTTTTGTTTACATGATCCAGTGTTGTTGCCAAATAGTTTTGTCAAACTTACAATCTGCTTATAAATGAAATTTATTTTTGCTTTTTTACCCTTTCCCCCACCTGACCCCTTTTATTGCTTCACTTGGGATGTCTGCACAGTGCTTGAAAAAATATTTTTGAGCATGACTGGGAAAATGCTGTAGTTACAGTACCCTTTGCATTTCAGACTATCTTATTCATTACTCTGTTGCATGGATCATTCAGGTTTGAGCTTCCCGGTGGTGCATTTTCTGTCTTTCTAGTTCGTTATTGGGATATGACAGCAAAGTTCCTTTACCAGTCAACACCCCAAAGTATAGCCTTCAGACATGTAAAATACCCAATTTCTAGAACGGACACAAAATCTCATTTATAAACAACTAAGGAGCTTCACAAAGACATTATGAAATAAACTACTAAATAAGAGGGGGATGGGTAATTTCCAATTTCTAATTATCCTTAGTTTGTAACTGCTCTTTGCAGTTATGCATAAAACAGAACTTTGGAGCAAAATATATGTTTGCCTCAACCCAGAACACTGAACTGCAGCACTGGGAATGTGCAGTACCCAGATTCGACAGGCTGCACTTGCACAGTTGTAATTGCTATGTAAGTAAAATGATTTTAACAAAATGGCTTAAAATAATTAGGCTATAAAAAGCAAAACTTGCCACTGTTAATATAATCCAAATTTTTAAAATAACAGTAAATTGGAAACAACTTTGCTGTAGCCCACCACTGTAACTTGTAGTAAAATTGCAAATCCAGAATCTTAGAGTACCTGTTTTAAAATGAGGTGAAGTGAGAATTACCCACCTATTCACATTATGTGGATATTTGCACTTAAACTGGGTTCCTGTAGTAGCTGGTGGATTTTGAGTAGTTTCGTTAGTGCAGAAATCGGAAGAGGTGAGATGCACAGAGCTTTAGAAATACCTTCTTGTCTATTGCCATGGGTGTGATGTGAATGAATGCTAAAAGTGCATGTCTCAAAAGAGAGACTAAACAAATTATTGGGGGGAAAAAAAACCCTGAAGGGTTTTTAAACACATAGCAGCCACCTTCAGCATAGAATTCCCTAAAGCACAAATGGCTGAAGGCTGTCAGAATAAGCAAAGGAACACGACTCAGCAGGCATCCCTGCAAAGCTAGACAGCTGTCTACATTTGCTCCACTTCAGAAACAGGACCTGGGCTAGACGGAGCCACCATAACCACCTTTTGTTCTTACAACCACTTACATGACTGTAAACAGAGACCAGTTAAATGACTGCCATCTCCACTGTAAACACCTGAAGTTCAATCATCAATACCAGTCTTCATGTCTGAGAGATAATTAATGTCTGTTGAATTAAATATCATCTGAGTGATGATGACACTGTTGGATTTATATCTCTATATCTGAAGCTCCTTGCTTTGCACAGCTTAAGATTGAATTACATAACCTTCAGGTTTTTATCCTGTCTGCTTTAAAAATTATGGCTGAAGCATCCTCCGCTGTTACAAAGAATGGCTAAGAAATTATTTTTTGCTTTATTTTTTTCTCTCCAGACTGTTAGTTTGGTTCAGTGTCAAAGTCTTGCCTATGTCTTGAATTTCCGAATGCTTTCTGAAAGAGGCATAGGTGCTACCACTGAGTGCAACAGAAGCGTGGAAAAAATTGGGTGTACTCAGTTCTCTTGATGTGACCTTGAAAATAGCATCCTCACTTCACACCAGTGCCTATCTTTGGATTTCAGCCTGATTAAGAAGCGCAGGAGAGAGAAATTGCAGGCCCAGTGTTTGAAATTAAGCCTTTATTTTTCAGAAGAGAGCCAGAAGACCAAATGTAAGATAATATAGCAATTTTATTGCAGAGAAGGGCAGATGACTTACTTTACAACCTGAAATTATTTGAAAGAAATAGCCGAGATAATTTTTAGATCCACCCGTGCCTGCTTTCTATACACTGGAAAGCAGGTTATGAGGAAAAGCGGGAAACAAATACAATTACCACTTCTTTTGCTGATTTTTACATGTTAGAACAGGGTGGAAAATAATCAGCACCTGGCTCCACCACCCACCAATCACAGAATGCACCTTAGGAAATTGTCTCAATACCAGGTTTCATTTCTTGCCTCCTTTTCCCACACTACATGATGGCTTATCTTCAAAGCATTCCCATTTCACTATCTTCAGACAATTCTGTTTTGCAGGTGGAAAGCAGCTTTTTGTTTTTCCTCAGCTTTGATCATTACCATATGGTCTTTCATACGTGCTCAGGGTCTCTTTCCAGGATCACAATTTATTTTTCTCTCACTGGACCATTTTTCTGACCAGTTCTCTATACAAAAAAACTACTTAAACACAAAGTGATGTGGTTCTTGGAAGCATTTGGGTTCCAGACAGAAACAGTTGTATGGTGCCAGGGACATAGATCCGTGGCCTGGCCTGGGGATTAATGTTATCAGGTAGGAGGTCTTATCTCAGAGGAATGTTAACCTAAGATGCAAATATCCATAACAGAAAACAAATGGTGTCACAGAAACAAAAATCCAGTTCTTACTTGCGCCTCTTGGGCCTTTTATTCTTTTCCATAGGCATTGCCTTAAAGATTCACAGCCGGTCTCTTGAGTGATGTGGTTGTGTGTGCTCCATTCTGGTGCTATGTTTTCTGGAGTTTGGAATTTCTTTTTTGGCCAGTAGGCTCAGCATCCCACATCAGTGCACTTAAATGACCTTCACCATCTCCTGAGGGCATAAAATGGCAGAATATAGCCAACTGTCTCATCTGCGATTAGAACTGCTAGTTGTGTCTAGGTGCTTAATTCTTTTTATCTGTGGCATATCACTAATCTAGTAGCAGGCTAACTCAAAAAAGTTTTATTTTTAGGCTTCATTTCGATTTTTTTTTAACCTATTACAGCCCTGCTGTTTGAGTTGTCAGCAATGTAAAAAGTTCTCTGATTCTTGGCAGCTTGGAAATATTCTGTAAAAAATTAGGTAATATTGGGAAATGTTGAGTTGTTGAAATCACTGTGATTTGTAGAAAAATTCTGGCTGAAGTAAACATTAGTTTTGAAATATTTTGCAGCCTGGGAATGATTTCAGATCAAAACCACTAAACTTGCACTAGAGTAGCCAGTAGCAGGGAAGTACAACATCTGGGAAGGTGCAGGTAAGGGTGTGGCACATGCTGCTGCTACAACCCAGGTGAATTCCCTAACTGTTAGGCTAAGGAATTCCTCTTTTCTGCTGACATAAGTAATACCCAGTTATTTGCACAAAATAGGATTGTTCTAGAGAAGTGACTGAAGCAAGGACAATGGATACTGATAGGATACTTGTCTTGTGTAGGAATGACCCAGGTCTGATTTGAAGCCAGAACTTCACTCTGGATCTTATGTCTCCTAGGAAGCTGCTGTGACTGTTACTTGCTGTAGTTAATTCTCTCTTACTCTTTTTCTGTTTTTCTTTGCAGGGAACTTCAAAAGCTCCAGGTTTTATTTCCAGGCAAGGTCCTCAGGGATAATATTTCCCCACCCACTTCTAATTAATCTAGAGTATCTTCTTGTGCCAGATCACAGACAGAATATGCTGCCTCACAATTCTCTGCCAAAATTTTGGCTTACAGTGAAAAAGAAATCCAAGTTCTAATGCCATCTTGCTGAACAGAATTTGCAAACTTTGGCTTTCAGAGCATCAATAGGACTCAGTAAAACTTGCTTCAATTTTAGAGAAGTCCCTGGGCAATAATAACCTTAATCTGAGAATACTTAGTCATGTGACATGGGGTGCCTCCATTTCTCTTGAAGCCAAATTTTGTCTTTGTTATGTGCAAGAGTTTCTGGCCTGGCATCCTGGTTCAGAAACTAAAACATTCTAGCATATCAGGTGGAACAATCCTGTTGCAGTATATATAACGCTGTTCTCACAACCTTCACCTGCAGTGATGCTGATAAAAAGATTTGCAATCTTCTGTTCATCCAAATAAGCTCTCCTGCTGTTTCCCTGAGACCTGGGGAGTCTGAGCAAGTTTCAAGGTTTCTTTGTACTTAATTTAGCAGCAATTAATCCAGCTTCTTATAGTCTCAAAAGAATTACTGTGTGTGCACTCTGCAGTTATTGAGCCTTCATTCTTAGCATTATAGGTGAAATGTACAAGGACTGTTTTTGACTCCATTTCTTAAACTGTCTTTGTGTGAATGTAGGATTCTTCATGAGCGTTTTAATTCTGCTTTTTGAAAACCAATAGAAGTCCACCACACCTTAATTCCGAATCAGAATTTCTCCTTAAAGTAGTTGTTGCTTTCCATGGAAATAACTTCATTACTATTAAGAAAAAAATCCCTACTATGAAAACAGGCTGAGAAAGTCGGGGCTGCACAGTCTGGAGAAGAAAAGGTTTTGGAGAGACCTTAGAATGGCCTTTCAGTACCTAAAGGGTGCCTACAGGAAAGCTGGTGAGGGACTTTTCACACAGGCATGTAATGTTAAGACAAAGGGCAATGGCTTCAAACAGACAAGAAGTAGGCTTAGATTATATATTAGGAAGAAATTCTTTACTGTGAGGGTTGCCCAGAGAGGCTGTGGATTGCCCATTCCTGGAGGTGTTAAATACCAGACTGGATGGCGCTTTGGGTAACCTGGTCTAGTGAAAGGTGTACTGGCAGAGTTGGAACTAGGTGATCTTTAAGGTGTCTTCCAACCTAAACCATTCTATGGTTAGAACACTTTACAATTATTTGGATCTTATCAAAACATTCCCAACCCTGATTGAGATGACTGGCTTTGTTGAAAGAGAGAAAGAACAAACCATTTTGCAAGCGGTACTGCAGATTTTCTCCCAAAATGAACCCATATGGATTGCTAACTCAAATACTCTACGTTAACAGATAGCTAAATGAGAACCTTCTCCCCAGTCAGATAAAGATTTACTTCATAAAAGCTTCTGCAACTTCTTTTGGAAATATTCCCATCTTTGGAGTATGCACTATGCCACCTGTTTATGTATTTATGAAACGCTGCTCCCTGCGGGACAAGTCTGGGTTGTATGCTTATTTTGATAAAGCACTACTTTAATCTTCAGACACTAAGTAATTGCCTCCTGCCAATGAAGTTACATCCAAAAGTAAAATATATTATACCTTTTCTCTCTCATTTCAATTTCCACAAATTACCTGCTCATTGTATTGTATACATGTAGGCAGTACTCTGCTATTTCAAAGCTTTTAACAGATTTATAAGTGAAGGAGATATCTGGGACTCTGTTGAAGACCATCTAACAACTCAGGATGAAGTATTCTGATGGTGCATTTATGGCATTTGTGCAACAGGTGAAGAGTCACTGCACAAATCGGTGTTATAAAACAGTGATCATCAGAAGAGCAACAGTGGAGTCTCCTTTAAATGAGTGGTTATGTGTTTCACTGTTGGTACCGTGCAGATGCTAATCCAGTGATAGGAAGTGATGCTTACCATTCAGCTAAATAAAGATTGAAATGCTGCTTAATCAAATAAGCTTATGTTCAAATGTTTCCCTAAGGGCATCCAACTGGTTTGGTGTCTGCATACTGTTACCCTGCTCTTGATATTCTCTCTACATCCCATCCCATTTTATCCACAGCTGAGCTGTAATTCCAGGTAGATGCTACTCACTCAGTAATAACTAATGATACATAAATTATTCTTCCTTTCAGGGATCTTCACAATTCTGTGAATGGGCATCATATTAACTCCAGCAGGGTGGTTCAGAGTGGTTTCCCCAGACTGATCCTTTCTTGAATAACTGTTCTGGTCAGTCAGTATGTTTAACAGAAAATTCGTAATATATTGCAAAGTGGTTTTAGCTCTGGAATTTCTTATGTTCAAGGGAAAATAAGGTTTCCCATTGCTGTGTGCGTGGCAGCATCATCAAGGTGCTGATGAATACATAGAATGAGCTGGGTTAGTAGAAGTTACTGTTCTTCCTCCAAAAAATGTCTCACTCATCATAAATCTAATTGTAGAACTAAAGGATGACTTTATACATCTGGAAGCAATAAAAGAAGTGGCCTATACTCTCCAAGTGTCAAGACTGAGGATAGGAGGTGGTGAATGACATCTTAGAAAGCTAAGCAGGGTCCCTACTGCACATTGTCCAATCTCTTACATTGCTTTCGGAATGGTACCAAAAAATATCAATGATAAGTAAGTTGCCGAGATGTTTTTTATGCCATCTGGCGTAGAACGCTATGACTCTGACCTCACATCTTCAGCATCATTCTCCAAAGACCAAATCTGGATATGCTGCCAACATGCCTACATGCTGGAGTTAAAATGGAAAACTAGATGGAGTGATTATTACAAACCCGCATCCCCAGAAGCTAGAACTTACTCTTATAGCTGATGAACTGGTGAAATAGAGTCTAGGAGATTTTAGTACAAGAGAATTAGGAGTTCCTGCACAAAAAACCCAAAACACACCTCGCCAGCAAACCACACGTTCTCAGAATGTTCAGGCAAAGGACATATGGAGCAGTTCAGTGTGCCTAATGTTCCTTAGGACATCAAACATTTTTCAGCTAGTCACAGTCACAGAGGCTCAACAACTCTTTCGTGAACTTAAATAACAAGAAACATAGGTCTTGAGGGAACTGGAATCAATCACAGCCAACAATGGATATATATTCTGCCGTTGTCTATGAAAATATCTGTTGTAAATGCAGGTTCAGTATAAAGGAGAAAAAAAGAAACCAAACAAAAAACCGCCCCAACCATCATGGAGGACAGTATGTGAGAGTAATCGGAAAAATTAAACATGTCACCAGTGTCCCAACCATGGCCTTAGCAATAGGACATTTTTGAAGAGAAACTGCCTAGTGGATCCTAGAAAGTAAGCGCTGCCTAACCCCATGTATAAAGGCAGCAAACAGGCAAGACTGTTAACTCCATTATGAAAACTGGAAAGGACCTCTGTGACTACAGATCTGACAATCAAGGTCCTCTAAAACGACTGAGCAGAAGCAGGTAAGGGTTTTTTCAATATCATGAAAATACTAGTAAATGCTGCCCCAATATCCCATCACTTTCTGTGGCCATTTTCTGATGCTTCAAAAGAAACTAGCCCTGTCTACCTTCATTCCCCAAAGGCCAAATTATACACTGAAGGCAAATGTAAATCTGGCCCCTGCAGGTAAACAGCTGGCAGCATTAAAGTATTTAAAACACGGTGCAAAAAAGATATATGGAAATGCAGTCTCCTTTCAAGGCTCTGTTAGAGATACAAGAAGTTAACCACCCAAAGATACAAATCACAAGTTTTAACTTTGAACAACAGGATCACTTCTATCCTGTCATCAAATCCCACTTACACACTTGTGAGTTGCTAGCATGAAACGTTTTATTCCTTGTGGACATTATTTCAAATACTACTCCAGAATGGCTCATCTTCAAAATTCTATTCTTATTTCCAGACTAGTTTTATTTATAACCAGTTCATACACCTTTCCTCTTAAGTGCTTTAACCAATATTCCCTCGCTGGTAAGGGCTTTCTGAATTAAAATACATAATCAGATTCCTTTCTAGGCTTTGATTACAAACTAAACACATCAAGCTTTTTCTTTAATCTCTTCTCAGGCATATGGCTTGTCATTTGCCAAATAATTTTGGTAGCCATTGCTTTAATTTCTTTTATCCGTAAATCATGCCCAATGCAAAGCCAAAACATTACTCAGAATGGGAATTGTAATTGGTTGTTGTCGTTAGAGCTGATGAAATGTGTTTCTGCCACAAAGTGCAGTTAATCCTAACCAGCATTTGATTAAGTATGAAAGATCACAGCCTAAGAATTTTCTCAGTAGAAAATGTCGTAAATTTGGCAGTGACTTGCAAATCAGATTCTGAAGTGGGGAGCCCGGAATACCAGTCTGGTCAATCTATCAAATGGAGACACTGCAAATTTTCAGCTAAACACTGGGAAAAATAAACTGCTGCTCTGATTTTTATTGTTATTTTCAAGGAAGTAATTTGTAACTCGTTAACAAGTTGCGATCAAACATGGAATTGATTGAGTAGTTTTTAACTGCCTTGTGATGGCACTGAAATACTTTGGGTTTAGCAATTTTATTTCAATGTGTGAGCCATGTCTAGAGACCTAGGCTAAAATAAATAAATAAATACATACATAAATAAATAAATCTTAAAACAAATAGCCATTTTGAGCATTGAAAGTACTGAGGGTAGGTCTCCATTTTCACTTTCTTTATTGAGTTGGTATTTTTTTCAAAGACAATTCTATCATCAGTTGGCCTAAAAATGTTGTCACCTCTCTCTACAAACTTTGTCTTATAAACTTCAAAACAACAAGGAGAGAGTCAACTGAATATAGTCAATAAATAACAAATGGGAGTTGTTTTCTTACTAGAACAACGGTGCCAGTGGTGGTGATTGGTCTACTAGTATTTACCTTCCATTTGCAACACAGTTTGCCAATCTGATGATTATTTGTGTGTAGTCACAAATAAGATAGATGAAGGAGAAAGGGAAGTTATTCATCAAGACTGCAAAGTGCAATGTGACAGTGGTCAATGTATATCAGGATTGCAACTGTTGAAACAAATGCTGATTTGCTAAGCCCAAATTGTTTAGGAAAGGCAATGTGTTAAGATATTCCTTTGATAGCTTTACTGTTCTGTTCCTTATTTAAGGGCTGAAGAAAGAACTGTTCATTATAAAAAGTGTAAACTTTACTTGAAAGCACATTTCCTTAATCACTTAAGAGCTAAGAACACCACCATAACTTAATATGTAGGTTTCAATGAAATTCATATTAACAACTCAGGTAAAGAATCAAGCTGCCCGTTTCCAGCGGATAAAGACTTTACCTTTCTCCACAACAGTAGCAACAACACTTTCCTCTAAAAGAAACCAAGTATGTAAGCAAAGTAAATTTTCATCAAATTTTCATCCAAATCCAGGCAAAGTTCAGTTTCTGTCAGACTGCCAAAACAGTATGTGAGGTTTAGCTTGAAATTCCAAAGTTCTGTGACAAAATTTATTCTTTGAACTTGTTAGTTTTCAAAAACTGACAACGGTAATGTACTGAACGGGTTAGTATGTAGTACATAGCTATTTTAATTAGACAGCTGCTTTACTTTATAGTTTCTAGGAACTTTAAATGCATTGTCATATAATTTCTTGAGGTAGCTTTTTACAGAAGGAGATGCCAGGTGAGATACACATAGGTATATATTCTAGCTTGGGTAAGGGAAGGGAAGAGGAACATGGGTGAACGATAAGACTCGATAATCTTAAAAGTCTTTTCCATGAATTGCAGAGACTTGGCTGTGTCCACAAGACATTCCATTCTGTTTTGGCATTGAAGTGGGGTTGGAAACTACCTATCAATCAGATGGTATTCACAACACCTTTGTTTTGTGTGTCCGTGTTTTCAAAATTGTACCAAGAAATCAAATGGTAGCTTATCACAGACGTAAGGTATAAAACCTACATGTTTCAAAGTTTCAGGGTACTGATACTGGCCGCTTTGGAAGACAATGAGAAATAAATGCATGATGAAGTAGGTATGCACAGAAGAACAATTTATCTTTTTAAACTGAAATACAGGGGCTATTTTTTGCCACAAAATGCTGGTTTTTAGAGTGTTTCAGTGAAGAGGAAACTATTGCTCCTTGCACAGGAAGAGCTGTTGGAGGGAGATTAATTATCTGAGTTGTCAGAAATAACAACCCTTGACTATCATATGAAATAGCAGCATAAAAACAATGGAAATAAAAAGATAAAAATAAAATGCAGTGTGTTAGCTAACCAATCCTCAGTGCTCTGCCAAAGTCCCCATTGTCATTAAGAGCAAATTGAAGGATTCCAGAAGTGAGACAAAGTGGTACAGATGAAATCACCAAAAGATCCCATGACTGGCTGTTCATTGTTGAATGATGAAGTTGCTGCTGTGCTTTTGAACATGGTATCTTGAAGAGAGAGCATCCAGAGCTGGTAGACTAGAAGGAGCAAGCATATTCATCTTGTTGCTCTTACATCATCTGCCAAGAACGCATCTGGCCTAAGCCATCAAGACAGCACTGCCTTTCAAAACAGTGCACCAGCAAGCATTCTTTTCTTTATGCATTTCATGTGTGATTAAAACCAAGTTGTTGGTACTATGGGCCATGATAACTTCTCAGCAAGGCCCATACCAGAAAAAGATAGAACAATGCTGTAGTGAAAAACAGACCTTGTGAATGCCTTCTCCATGGCAGGGAGCAAGATCCATCCTTTCAATCCAGCATGGTAAACCAGTTAATAAAAACAGCAATGTTAACTCAGCTGAGCACTGCCTGTGTTCTTTTCCACCTGGTATTTTTTGTTGTTGGGTGTATCTGATGCCTTTCTCATGAGGCATGACAGAAGCTTCTGGTAAGATGGAGTGATCTTAAATTAACCAGGCAAGAATCAGTCTGAATGTATTTTAATTCTTAATGTGAAAGAATCTACATGCCAGTCAGCATTATTGTTGTAAAATACCTTTCAGGTGCACAAGATTTAAAAAAAGGTCCATGCCAAAGATCATTCCCACAAAATTAACAATTCATCAATGGCTATAGGCTGAGCAAAATTCCTGTAGGCTGAGCAAACTCAGAACAAAGTGTGCCTCTTACCCAGGAGACTATTCCCACCAGAGCTGTATAAACCTTGCTCAGTCTTTGCCATTGTGCCTTAAACAGAGGCTGTAACCTGGTAGAGGTCTGCAAGAACTGAGGCAACATGTAACATATTTCTGTAGATCTGGGGTTTTTTAAGGCATAAATGTTTCAGCCAGTTGCTGTGGATTGGTGTACCTGTGCAGTAACCATCTCCAGGGATTTCAGTGGCTGTCCCAGAGATTGCTGAGATGAACATTAAGCGACATGCACTTCACATCAGACAGTCACAAGGTAATGGGTATTTTCTACATTCCAATGTGTAACAACAAATTATCATCATCCTGATAATATTATCTGTATAATGAATAGTCTGTACTCTTATTGTTTTGCTCAATACTGTTTTTTAAAGCCTCTGTTTCCTGGCATACTTACACGCACTCACAAGTCTACTTCAAAATTTCCTGTTGAATGCCCTGCCACTGTACAGCACCATTACAAGGAAGATCTTGTTACAGCTTCTGGTATTGAAATCCACTTTCTCAGAAATAAATCAAAATGCTTCCAAAAAAGTCTCAACACATGCTCTTAGTCTTTGGACTGGCAATATCTGAGTACCAATTAAAGCAGGCATGATTATTCAGTAGGAAGATGTACAATGCTCCCAAAAAAAAATACGTTTGGGCAGGGAGAGGCATATTTCTTTGACATACTCTGAAAAAGGTGACATACAATTCAGGTCTATCATTTTAGCTGCTATGCTGCTATACTGCCACATTACTGCTGTACAGCAGATAAGTTGTGATTTCTAAATAAGTCAGTAATTGAAACTTGTGTGTAGAATATGAATCTTGTGTGGATTCTTGAACACATCACATGTCTCCACTACAGTGACACAGAGAATTCCGCTTTACCAAGAGGATAATGTCAATTTACTCTTCTATTAGAAAATATGTCCAACATGAAAATTGAAATTCTGTTGTAGCTCCTGGCTCCCGTAATGCAATATATATCAGTTGCTCTGAAACCCCAGTGGTTGTAGCTCTGAGTTGTCTTTCTTTTATTACTTTGCACAAGCTCTCTTTTAGAACTGTGAGGAGAAGAGGGATTAGAAATGTAAACAAAAATTGAAGTGGTCAAAGATACCTATACAGAGACATCCATTTTCAAGTCCAGACTTCAGTTTTGACTCCCAGTGTTAGACAGCTGCCAGACTCTGCTGGTTTTTGTGCATTCTGTGGTCCACAGCTCCTGTTTGCCTCACTGCTCCAGTGGAATAACAGAAGACGTAACTATTTCTATATTGGCTAAGAAAAACTATTTAAGATCTCTAAAATAGAATTTACAAAGTAACTAACTAACCAACTAACTAACTAAATAAATAGTATTACCAGCAAAGTTGGATGGGAGCTAAGAGTTCCAAAGAGCCCATAAAGTAAAACAGTTCATGAAAAATCACAAATATCTTTTTTAAAATTTTATAGTAAAAGGATGTTAAACTGCAGCTGAGTACATGATTGGAGAAATTTAGAACTTCTTTAGATATTCTGTGTAATGGCTTCTTGCTTCTTTTGGGTGCTTGTCTTGCTGGCCTTGATACAACAGTCTTTCTTGACCTTATATGCACCTCTGTGAGTCACAGGAAGCCTGTAAGGTTCATAAAGATAAAATAAACCATCCCACTCTATTCCACACTCCCCAAAATGCTTCATTGCAGATCAAAATGGTCTAATATTAAGTTTCAAAATGCTGAATCTGTTTGTAAGTCGATCTAGATTTTTCCAGCAAAATTACACTCACTTTTCCAGAGTTCTTTTATACCCAAGCAGAGGTAAGAGCTCCTCTAGAGTAGTTACTCATTATGTAACCTCAGCCACACAGATGAATAGGTATCCTAATTTTTTTCAACCTTCAAGCATTACAAGCAAGCCTTTCAGAGAAACACACAGCACATGAATAATTTTATTATTTTCATTGGCAGACCCATGACTTTCATTTTTCTGTTGGACTTTGAAGTTGTAAGGAAAATTCAGTTCCCCTTTCTATACACTGTGTACATATGAACGTCAGGAATCAAACTTCCTTTGAGCTTTTCAACAAAGAAGGAAATGTTATTGGAACATATTGCCCTAAGAATCATTGCAAGAACATGATGATCCCCAATAGAAATGAGTATTAGTGGTCTTGCAGTGTTTCTAAATATTTTCTTCAGCCAAAAGGTTACTTATGTTTTCCTGATACTGACAAGGAAAACATTGTTGAGTTAAATAAATACCTAGATTAGATGTTAAACTTACCATCATTTTCACTTATTCATCTGTGAGTTGGTCTGGTCCAAGGAATGATTGCTAGCAGTTATTTAATACATTAGTTATTCTAGTCATACACATTAGATAATAACTTCACCTTATTGGGAAAACACATTTCTGAATCTCTTGATCCACTGAAGGCTGATAATTGGAATTTTTTTTTAGGAAACACTAGAAGAAGATAGAGAATAAAATAGTAATTTAGCTCTTCCCAAGCTATTTTTGTGCTTCTAGAAAAATAGTCTGGGTTTCAGCAGATCATTTTGGTAAAAGCAAAATCCTTTTAGTCACAGATTTCAGCTTTAGATTAAATAATTTTATTTTTTTTAAGACACATATGTCTGAACTCTGTATATGTAGAAAGATTAAATAAGAAGGAATTGAAGAAAGTAAGACAGAGGCAGGAATGTAATGAACTTTTTTCCTTGACCTTTGGAATTTCTAGTTGTTTTTTATTAATGCAACACAGATCCAGGAAGGATAAACTGGTGGAAATGGATCCTAATGGTCACAACAACCAGCAGCACTACTGATGAGGGGAAGAGTGGCTGGAAAATTGCCCAGTGAAAAAGGACCTGGGGGTGCTGGTGACAGCAGCTGAACACGAGCCAGCAGTGCCCAGGTGGCCAAGGAGGCCCATGGCATCCTGGCCTGGATCAGCAATGGTGTGGGCAGCAGGAGCAGGGCAGGGATTGTCCCCTGTACTGGGCACTGCTGAGGCCACACCTCGAGTGCTGTGTCCAGTTCTGGGCCCCTCCCTGCAAGAAAGACATTGAGGTGCTGGAGTGAGTCCAGAGAAGGGAATGGAGCTGGGGAAGGGTCTGGAGCACAAGTCCTGTGAGGAGCAGCTGAGGGAGTTGGGGGTGTTTAGCCTGGAGAAAAGGAGGCTCAGGGGTGACATTATCACTCTCTACACCTGCCTGACAGGAGGCTGTGCCAGGTGGGGATGGGCCTCTTCTCCCAGGTAAAAGGTGAGAGGATGAGAGGAAGTGGCCTCAAGCTGTGCCTGAGCAGTTTAAAATGGAAATTTAGGAAAGATTTCTTCATGGAAAGGATTTTCAAGCATTGGACCAAGTTGCCTAGCGAAGTGGTGGAGTTACCCTACCTGGAGGTACTTAAAAGACATGTAGATGTGGCACTTGGGTTTAGTGGTAGACTTGGCAGTGCTGGGTTAACTGTTGGACACATGACCACTGTGTGAAGATGATGTCAGAAGAGGGGGTGTGGGTGGTGTGTCCCCTCCTTTTTTTAAGGCAGGAATTTGCATGGAAATTTAGAAAGAATCTTGGTTCCAAAATTAGTTATACACTGCGATCCCATAGGATTTCTCAGAATTACCACTTACGGCTGCGCTTCAGGAAGGTCTTGTGGCCTTAATTAGCATAGTCTAGCAGGCACAAACAAAATGTTCCGAACCTCATGTTTGACTTATGCCTACAAAAAAAGATTAAGCTGTGAAGAAATACAGCTCAAGTGACTGAAAGGAAAAGCACTGGAGCTTAAACCTCTTGCTAGATGATGAAAGGCCTGAATGGAAATGTAGATGAGAGAAGACCAGAGCAATTAGCAGTACTAAAGTAGTTACTACGATGGAAAGGTGTGACATAATGTGAGTATAGATGCCATAAGGGCTATAAACAGATCAGTTATCCTTAACTGGGAACACAAACCAGACAGGAAAACAAACAAAAAAGTAGAGCAACAGGCAGGAAAAAAAGAGTAGGAAAAGGACATGGCTGATAAAGGTAGAAAATGAAGAGAAAAAGAACGGTAGGAGAGCAATCTTGTTTTACAATGGGGCAACTGATACCAGTTTATTTTTCAGTCTGGGGTGGGGAGGCAGTTTGAAACGTGGGGAGTATGGTGGAAACTGTGCATGGGAAAAGAAACTGTAGAGAGATATTTAGGGGAGACATTTTAAGGTCATTCATTTCTGTATATTGGCAGTAATCCATTGTGGAGAACAGACAGCTACTGTAGTTGTTAGTAAAGATAAATGTCATTGAATTATAGATGAACATAATAGAAAAACTTCATGTCTAGCCATTGTGTAAAATTAGGAGTGGGACATACTGGCTGTGTGGGCTTGGTGAATGCCAGGTGCGTGGGAGAGTCGTGAGCATTGGGAAAGAGTGTCTCGTTCAAGTGGTCTATTCAGCTCTTACACCAGCACTGTAATGTGATTATTTTTTTCCTGCTTTGTCTGCTGAGTACAAACCAAAGCATAGTAAACACTAAGTACCTTAGTGACTGTCTCAGCATGTCCATATGTTTCTGCTTGCACGTTCAATGCAATGGCAGAGGGGAAGTGACTCACCTTTAATGTGGTGATTGTTCATGAAGGCCTGTGTAATCACACCTGCTAATGACACGGCACTGCACTGGATCACAGTGTGCAAGCCAGCCTCAACCAGGCATTCAGAAATTACAACTGATTCAGTATTAAAGTCTTTATCTCTTCTGACATGCAAAATTTTCTTTACCTAAAATACATTATTTTAATAGATGAACATTTACTTGCCAGTAGTCTGAACAAAGTCATAGTGGAGGTGTTTCTCCCTTTATGCCTGTGCTATACAGCTATTAGTTTCCAAGTACCATTTTCAGCCTATTCTCACCTTTGGCTGTTTCCCCCACACACTATTCTTCACATCACACACTATCTGTCCTTCTGTATGCATGTTTGAGAATGACCCAGCCACTTTTCCAGGAACCTGATTCTTCTGTCATAACCATTAAATGTGTTAATACCCCATTTGCTGCAGATTGCACTACCTTAATGCAAAATTGAGTTTATGAAGGCTACCATGAGTTGTGCTTTATGTGAAGAATGACCAGTTGAAACAACTGGCCTACTCAGACAGGAGACTGATAAAGAGCAGTTGGAGAATGAACTACACACAGCTAGCCATTAAAGGCGGAATTCTATAAAAATTATGAAGGCCTATTATCTACAAATGTAGCTTATGAACTTAAACATATTGAAACCTGAGAAACCATAAGAAAAACCCTACTAACTAAATCATATAATTTCTTTTTGCTGGAACAGCACAGACAGAGAATTACAAATGGTGTTTGGGAGTGGACAGCTTAGAGGAAGTCTCTAACATTCAAGGTGAGATCTGGTAGATTTTTCCAGGGTGCATCTACCAGGTTAGCATACAAGTAAACATTCTGTGCAGACTGACCATTGCAACCTCCTTCTGGTACTCCTTCATCCGGGGGATGGAACAGTCACCTCACATGTTTAAGACATGAAGTCATTTTACTTTGCAGCCCCTCCCTGACAATTTCTTCTTGGCTTTGATTCTGCTTGAAAGTGAGAAAGGGAATACTGGTATGAGATTTGGGTAGGGGCACACTTCTTTCTTGATTCTCACTCTCTGATTTATGGTAGAAAAAAATCCACTGTCCCTATGTCTGTGACTGTCAAATATTCAAATATCATTTGTAGAAAAGGAACATAAGAGATTTATAGAATATAGAAAAGTAAACACTACAATTATATTATTAGAGTAAAAAGAGGGAGGTGGAGGGAGAGAGATGCCACCTCAATTCAGGGAAATTCCTTATCTACAAGCTGCTGCAAGCTAGAAGATGATCCAAGGAGCCATCATTATATGCTGCCTATATGTTTCATACAACCTTCCCAAGACATTTGCTGTCAGAGACAGCTGAGATGCATCATTGCCTTTACAAGTTGCATCTATTCTTTATAGTCACAGATTCAGTTTCTCAGATCTGGATTTTGTCTCCCCAGTAATTACCTCCCTCTGAAAACCACACCCTGCCCAAAATGATCCTCAGGATGCAATCCCTAGGAACTCAAGTAAAGAGGCCTCTTTCCTTCCAGTCAGACCCATCCCCTCGTATCAGAGGAACACAGTCACTTGGCTCCAGTTCCAACATACACTATCACTTACTCCTGACATGAACACTTCACAATCTGTGCCACTTTCCGGCCTCTCAGCCACCCTCTGCTTCTATGATTCAACTTCTGAAGGTCGCCGCCAGCCTGAACGCCTCCTCTGTGACAGCTACACAGTATGTCCAGCACGCTATAGGAACTGCCCAGGGAAGAATAAGGTTCATATCTACGCCATGGTCAGCTCTTGGATCTTGCATAACGCAGCCAACTCAACTAAAATTGGCAAAAAATCAGCTGCAAATGAAGGAAAGCACAAATCTACACATCTAATCTACACTTCTAATCTACACTATGGAAAATACAGCTCACCCCAAACCAGACCAACCTGGAAGAGAGTACTTCATTATGTGCTCTGGTTACAGAAGACAAACACACCTGCTCTATCCTACCTCCTTGCATAAGCATTCTGAACAGTTCCATCACGGAAGAAACCCCTGCCACATTCTTCCCCAACCACCTAAATGTTGGCCTGCACCTAAAGAAGGTTCACACTGGGCTCCATCCAGCCCTTTGTGCTGCCCCACCTACTGGTGTTAACATAAGAGCTGCTCCCAAACCAAAAGAACCTGGCATGGCAGGGGTTAATGGGGCGATGGGGAGGGGAGGGTGAGACTAAAGAAAATAGCCCGACACTCTTCCCAGCTTGTTTGATGGAGATGCGACCTGGCAGCATTGAAAAGCTTCAAGATTAATGGAGAAAAGGCGGAATCTGACAGCTTTTCCGCTGGTTTCACTCCTCCTGGGTGGGCCGATTGCTCTTGAATGTCACTTGCTACTTAATCTTGTGTATCTGAAACAGACTGATGTGTTTGGGGAGCCCTGCTCGCTCTGTATAGACATCAATTGGCAAGGCAGATAAAAGGAAACTGCATTGAATTACTCTCTTATGCCTTTTATAGAGCACTTTCTGACTACAAAATAATTAGTAGCCTCATCCAACGAAACCCATCGTGGTTAGGGTGCTCGTTAAACACCAAAAGTGAGGAGGAGAAAGTATTGCTTACTCTCTTCCAGCTCCTTCCTAGAGCTACCATCAAACCAAGACATGTTTATACTCAAATGAAAACATCTGTAGCTAATATTGTCATTTAATATCACCTCACTGTCTGTAGTATTCTTGCATTGATTTTTTTTCCGAATGATTATTTCTGTTTGCACATTGAAGATTCACTGCAGAGTTAACAATTTATGTGTTACATTCTTTCACTGCTGAGCAGAAAAAAACCCTCAAGTACTCTTTAAAAATGTAATACATCTCCCACTCAGTGAACATGATACATTCTCCCTTGTAGTGTATAAAGGAGGGCATGGGAGACTAAAACGTAAGGCGCTTTTTTCTCCATCTGCGGTGAAGTCAGATGGCGACTGTCTTGCAAAAGACATTTGATTCTTTTTTTAATCCCAGAATTTCAAGTCAAGTTCTTCCATGTCTTTCACCCATGTCATACTATTTACAGCAACCTAGAAATAGTAGCAACATAAAAAAAGCAGCCTCTGATAGTTAGTAAAATTTGCATCATGTCCCAAACTGATTCTCATGCTATAAATCTGAGTTTCTCCCTATTTGTTACTAAAACTTCATTTGGAGCTATACTAGTGGTACAGCACTAAGCTGACATAGCTGTTCAAGACTGCAGTCAGCAACCCAGGCAAAACTCTGGCAGTGAACTGAAAGTTAACATTTTAACTTAAATTTTTAAGCATCTGAAAGTTCAGGAGTGCTTTGTTGCCCCACAAATTAGCTTCTGCCCTGTGATAGACAATTGTCTGAAATAGATGCACTGAGCCAATTTGACACAGGATGTATCTATCATAAAATTCTGTATTTCCCTTTTCAAACAACAAAAATAATCACAGTTTAGTCATAAAACTGTGGACTGTGTCACACCACCTTCTAACTAAGGAAAAGTATCCCAGATTAAACATCAACACCACCACTGCATTTCACATGGCACCTAAAAACCAGTTAGTAGGTTTTTAGGTCATCTGACTGTGCCTTCAGCAATTACATAGACCTGTTCAGTTGGTAGTGGGAAGGAAATACCTTTGTTCTGTGCAGTTTTTTACAATATTTTTCCTCAGATCTAAGTGGCCCTTTATAGGAAAAAGAAGTGATTTTACACATACGACAAGGTGGAGGAATAGCAGCCATTTCACTGGGGTTTTTTCATCCATCTAATTTCTATGCCCTTCACAGAAAGACAGAAGATGTAAACTGAATAATGAATCACTAAAGGGAAAGCATCACTTAACTCTGGTATTATATTTATTTACTACTGTTTTTTTTAATAGGGGAATCTGCAGACACTTTATTGTTTTTAAATGAGCAGCTGTTATTTTCTGGTTTTTTCTGTTTCAGCTGCATGGGCCTACTAACATCCTAACATCTAATTTAAACAATCTTCAAAAATTTTAAAAGTTGCTTGAGAAATTTAAAGTAGTAAAAACTTTATACAGCCCAACTATTGTTTTTTTTTAAATGTTGGGCTAATGATTGTGTTTTAATAAATGAAGCATAACTACACATTTAGAGTCAAAAAACATATCAATATGTGTTTTCTCGTATTGACATTTCAAAGTTCACAGTAATTCTCCCCTTTAAGTTTGTTCCATACATTTCACCACATTAAACCTCTAACAAACTTTGGAAAAAGGTAAAAAGAGCAACCAAATTTAGTTACGATGATTTATAGAAAATGGATCCCATATCAAGTATATGTTCACTTTATATAGATCCAGGAGTGAACAAAGAAACTCTAATGAAAAAGAGGCTATTAGAACCTTTTGGCAATATTGTGAAAAACAAGCAGCATGACATCCTAGAAACTAAAGGGTCTTCACATAATTTCCCCTCCCCCTTCCCCAGAAGGATGACATTTGCATTGTTAAAAAATACACAGGACTTTAAAGACATTTGCTAAATTTTGTTGAAGGCTCTTAAACAAAATTCTTTCTGTAAATGTAGTCCAGCCAAATTTATATACTATTTGTCAGAAAAAATCCTAATCTTTCTATATTTGGCTTTGTTTGCTAAACTTGTTTAAGATTTTTAAGAGCACTGATCAAATCCTACATGCACATTTAACTTCACCGGTTAAGTTCATGAGACCTGTCAGAAATGAAGGTGAGCATGTGAACAACTGCTTACAGGACCCAGATCTTACAAGCAAAACAACCTGAAACAGACTATTCTATTCTTTTTAAGGATTAAGACAAGACAATCTCTGTTAATTATGTGCATATCCTTTATCTGTAAAATTTATCACTTGTTAACATCATACCAATGTTTTAACAACGTAAGAGTAGGGGATGCAGTCAAACCTTAGGTAATTCATACAAATCTGCTTTACAGTTTGTTGTCACATTTGGCCACAAAATGGAATTTCTTATCTAAAGGTTCTTAGTGCAACATATTGCAAGTATGCTTTGATTTGCAGCCTAGTTCAAAGTACTTGAAATCATGGGTCACTAACACAATACGCCACAGCATTCCTTGCCAGTCCTCTTCCCTGCTATTTCGGTGCAGTGTTTGTTCCTACTTCCTAGCAGGATCCAGGCGCAGTGTCTTGTAAGCCACTGATGTGTGCAAATACACACACACGTGCATAAAACAAAAACCAGAAAGAGCTTTGTTTTCCTTCTGCTGCTATTCCACATGAAGATGCAATCACAAACCAAGAATGCCTGGATGAACAACACTGGTGGTAAGCTTAAATGGCAGACAAAACAAAGTCTGATCTGTTTAGACTTTTGTACTACTACAGAAAAACAAGAGACTTCCAAGGCTGAGCCAGGCTTCACAGTGACACAGCCAAGGGCAATGGAGTTGTTGTCTGGACTTGTACTGTCAAATGGAAGGAGGCCTCCACATGCCCCTCACAGCCCCTCTGCAGCCTCACTCCACTGCCCAGCACAGACGTGAGGTCCCGGCAATTGTTGGTTCCTGTAAAGAAAAACAAACATAATTTTTTCAGCCCCACCACTCTACATTGAAACCCATGTGTTAAAAGGTGATTTCAAACTCCTGAAGGTTGATAAATCTAAAGGAAGAACCTGTACTGTTGCAAACACCTTCAGCTATTATTCTGGTCTGGAAGCTGCTGAAGTGAAATGACTTTCAGGATCCTGTCCTATCCCTCCAATTCCAATTTCATTATGGCATAGGGAGACGAGAAGGAGACAAAGTGATCATGGTGCAAGAACTACTTTCTCTTTTTCCTAATAGGAATGTGCAGTTATGAAGACAAAGGGCACACTTATAGCACGGTGCTTTACAAAGCTAAGACAATACTGTCGTCAATAAATTTTTTCTTAAATTTTTCATTGCAAGAATTCCACAAGAAAAACTTTCCCTTTACAAAATGGGCTGAAATTCCATTTTACCATTCTCTAGACATTTTTCATGACCGCAAAATATTTATTTTCCCCCTGTGCTTCATCCTCAAAAAACTTGCTAATATTTATTTCAACTAAACAGTTTAAAATGTGTTAGCTTTTTCCAGGAGTTCCAAGGCAATGTTGTTCCCTAGTATAAAAGAAATGAAAGCATTACAAGTGTAGGAGGAATGACGCAGTCATGGCTGAAGATGCATGTCAGAGCCAAGCCACAGCATCACATAAACACAGATGGGCTGCAGGGTCCCAGACAGGACCTGGAGCTGAGGAAACCCCAAGTGGTGTCCTCTAGGCCTCCTCATGTTCCCTGTGTGACAGAAGGCAGCACGTCACAAACACTGGAAAGGAACTGAGGGAAAGGTTTGGGTACATCTGACCCTCATTCAGCAGGTGAGAAGGCAACACTTATGCAACATATCTCATCTTCCAAGCAGGGGACTGACTGGCAGTGCTTGTGGGAGATCAGCCTGCTGGAGTCGGGCAGTATGAAGGTGCTGGGTTTGGGGAAAACACTTGCTGTGGCCATTTCTGTAATGGCTAAGATGGAGGATGTGTAAGTGTGGGTCTGTCACGGGAAAGAGTAAAAACTTGGGAAGGGTAGAAAGGGCACTCAAGCAGAAAGGCTGTGCATCACTGCGTACCCCTTAAGTTTTTGCAACACAAGCCAAAATATCACTTGGTTCCATACCTGTGAGAGAGTTGACAATTAACAGGTTTCCACACACAAAGCATTTCTGTAGATATTTTAAAACCTAAATAAACTATATGTAATTGTCCTAAGATACAATATTTTTTGTCAAGATTTAGACAAAGTGGGAAGATGACTAGGACTTGGCAACACTTGATTTTTTGCAAAACCACTCTCCTGCCTCCATAACTCCTAAGGCTGGGACTTTTTCTATCATGCTTTCAAAGGGCCCCAGCCTGTACCCCAGCTCTTGGCTCCCATACTGTTGTTTTGGAAATATAAATTAAACCTCCTTTCTCATGAGTGCCAGGGAAGCAGGGCTCTGCAGCCAGTTTCAGGAGCCCTTGCCCAGGTCCCGTAGCTGCTCTGCTCCTTTTGAGGCCCAGCATGTGATCCAATATGCTTGACTCTGCTCCTGGCCACAGGCTGCGCTCAGATGGTTGCTTTCCAACCCCCTGCTGCCTGACTCCATGGAGGAGTAGAGGGAGCACGCCTTGTAATTCAATTACCTCCTCCCCACGGGGAAAGGAGAGGAGGTAAGAGGCAAGTCAGAAGACAGAAAACAAAAGGTTGAGCAACCGCCTGCAGCAAAATAGGGAATTCCACGAGGGAATGCTGAATTTGGTGGCACCCTGATGAAATGCCAAATTACGTAGCCATTGCTTTGCTGAGCACAGAGGCCCTGAGCCTCGGGGAACAGGATTAAGATAAATTGGATCAACTCACACAAGTTAGAGGCATTGTTTCAGATTCTCATTGGAGTCATGCACATGACATTGCAGTGGATTACACCATGTATTTTTAAGTTCTTCTTCAGAACTAAAAGGGTTGTTTGTTTATTTTCCCTTCTGAACAAAATTGTAAATTCCATTGCTATGAAATACATGGAGCTATTTTAACAAATCGTTGCTGCACATAAACTATTGCCAGTCATCTAATGGATTATTGATGATACTTTAATTGGGCAGGCCACTTTACTGAGACCAACTGTCAGTGACCAATCTTGTCTAATTTTAAAATCCNATCTTTTTCACATTCGATTAACTTTACTAATAGATCAGCCCATGGTCCAGCTGGAGCCATCTGCAGCACTGATTCAATGCATACTGGTTCAAAAATCCCCCATACTGCAAAGCTGTGATGCAGTGAAAACTCCCAGTGCTGGGTCCAGTTTTCTGGAGTGTTGCTGGGTTAATGCTGCAACCACAGGCTTTGTCCCTTCTGCAGCTAGTGCGAAGGCAGCATGTATTTCACACTGTGTGTTGTGATCTCTATGACAGAAATGTTCTGATGCACATCAATTAGGTGAATGAGCCAGGGGTGATCTCGTTCTTACTTCAGAGACTACCAAGACAAACTGCTGCAACTGCTTCGGTTTCTAAGCTGTTCTGTGAAGTCACTTATCTGTCTTATCTAGAGTGAAAAAGAGCTCCCCACTGCTAAAGGGTACCTTCCCCAAAGTACGAAGCAGTGTCGTGTGAGAGGCTGGACATCAACATCAGGCTTCATTATGAAGTTTTTTTCCTACTGTGTACTGTGAAAGCATGTGAGCTGCAGCCACACCTGAGGGGACATGAAGGACAGAATAAAGTGTATGGGATTTGTGCTTAATACCTGATATTTAACACATCTGGAAGGATCATTCCCTTGGTTTCTTTTGTAAACCTTTGTTGGAAAATGCTTAATCTGAGGCAGGGAGAAGCTCATTGCTCAACACTTTTCTGTTAGTTTTGTAGTTTTAGAAAAGATATTGGTATTCTTTTCTCAGTCCCCGAGTAATCTTAGAGCCACCTACCTGACGAAGTGCCTCTTTCCCTTTATCTCATTGCAGAGTTTTCACAATCAGCTTCATTCACTTTTCTTCATGATTCATGGTGTTTTATCTTCCAGGAGCAGAAGTAAGGCAGTTTTGGGATACACACTGATGAGACTGGTTCTTCTGGTCATCTGCCAAAGCTTGTGGTTATCCAGTTTCAGAAGACAGTGAAAATCATGGCTGTTTATATCAGCCTTTAATTAAATTTACAGAAACCTCTAGAGTTTATTAATTTAAGGTAGTTGCTTAAGTTAGAGTCCTGTGTTTATCTCTGTTCCCATTACTATTCAATATCTTAAAGGTGTTGTGAGAAGACACTACTCCTGCTCTCATACCTTCCTATCATTCCTCACTGATGATCACATTTTGTCTATCCCAGCTTCCACTCTTTCAGCAGCCACACAAAGACGTTTTATTTTATAAACAGAGAAAATTTGTAACTCCCAGAACATACGATCACAGCTAACTTCTCAGTGCCTGAAAAGGTGGTCTGTGATGGCTTTACTGGCAAACTCATAACTTTGATTAGTGATGGTGAGATGTTAAATCCCCATTACATTAACCTACATTCTGTCTCAAGTACTTGGAATACCACCAGGCCTTACAGAACAGAATTTCTTTTCTTTCTCTTTTTCTCAAGTTTCCAGCACAGCCTGGAAGGGCAGCTGGCTCTGCCTTGGTGTATTAGAGGCACGGTGCACACTCAGCTGGCTGTTTGACAGAACTTGCTGGGCAAAGGCACAGAGGAGCAGCAGCACAGTACGGAAAGCTCTGATGAGCACTGGGATAAAATAGAGGGAGTTTCTCATATGCCTGAAGTCTGGTTTTGGTATAAAGTATTCCTCGCTTTGTGCACTTGTCTCGCTGATGTGCTTCCCCCGCTCTTGATGCCCTCCTATCTTTCCTTTCTTCCTCCTCTCCTCACCACTCTCTTCTGCTCTTTTCCACACCCTCTTCCCCCACCTGCACCCTCCATGTCCTTTCTCCTCCTCTTCTAGAGTTACCCTGTGTGAGGAGCAGCCAATGCTTGGATTTCAGGGGCAGTCTCTCATGCCAAGCATCTGGTGCCAAAGCAAATGTCTGGTTAAAATGTTGGTCTGCCTTTGGGCTGGTGAGTGCTACACGATGGGCTAAGAACTGCTGGACGTTTGACTGGGGCTTGGCAGCTGCATCTGGGACACCTCTGCCCTCCCCAGCTCACCATGCCTCTCCTCATCGTCACTCACTTCACATGGACAGGGCAGGTTCTTACCTTCCAGCCTGGGGACAGAGGAGCTGCCATCTTTCCTTTCCATGGGCTGGGATTTTAGAGGGCACCTTTGATTAACTGTTTAATAAAAGCTATTTTGTCAGGATACTTTCGCCAGTGTTTTTCTGATTTTTTTTAATGCCTAGTAGAAAAATTGATCAGAAGAGAAGATAAAATCACCTTACATACTTTCTTTAGTCCTTTTGTCAGGCATACTGTTTCATACCACTTTTATTAACAAGATTATTACTGATAGTGGATGAACTATCTGATAATCACAGCAGGGTTTTAGGCTTTTTGACCCTAAAATAAATGTCTCAATTTCCCACTACAGAACTGTTTCACAGGCTGATCAGAAAGCAGGGTCTGCTCTTTGAACTGTTTTTTCTTGATTAATCTTGTATTCAAATTAAATTAATAAATTTAAGTCTGACATGCTGATTTATTTTCAAGAGCAAGGTCTCACTTTGTAATATTGCTTGAGAAGACTGTGATTCCTCCTCAGTTTTATTTTCTGAGTTCCAGACAGAGGTCATATAAAAATAGTAACGTATATAAAAAGTTGTTTTTTCTTCAAGCCATTATTCTTAATTACACACATCCTTGAACCATCCTTTCTCTCCTTAATATTTACACCAGTCCAATGTTTGTGCACTGTTATCATCTCTGCTATCAGTCTCACAGCTCCACATGACTAACTCCCCTAATCTTCACGGCAAGGAGGAGCGGTGGAGATTGCAATTGTTGTGTATCCCCTGGCAGCCTGACAGATGAAACAATCCCCACACAAGGCTCCGCTATCAGCCGGCTCCTCTCATTACCTGGCAGCGAACTGGCCGCCTCGGAGAGCTGCTCATGGACGAGAAACTCTGCCGTGGCAGCCCCAGAAGGGCTCGGGCCAGATTCCTGACTTCCCTGCTGGTCTCAGCTCAGCAGTTTTACAGCTAACTAATTTTACAAGTGTCTTGCACTGATTGCACACATGCAATTGCACGCTGAGTTGGGTCAGGGGACTCATCTGGCTGAAGAGCAATGTGGAAAAAGGACACTGGTGCAAACGAGAAGCAGAAAGGCAAAGCACTCAGCAGCGTAAACTGTGGAGGAACATGTGCTGGCCAGGGGGGCTTGGCCTCGGCTTAAAGTCACTGACGGTAGCCTGTCCTCCTCGTTCTGCAAGAAATCTTCCCCCAGTGCCAGCCCATGTGGATGGGGCAGATTCCCCACCCATGATTCTAAGGAAGGAAAATGGCACTTGCACAGTAGGATATGCAATTACTCTTTAATATCACAACAGAGGCAGCTCTGGTGAGCACTGACTGCTTACACTACCGGCACGGTTCTTTGAGAGGGGCTTCCACAGAGGCCACACAGCTCTTCTTCCACAGAGTAACAGTTTAGTGTGGAGAAAGCACCTCTCTACTTCTTTACAGAAGGTGTTTAGGTGTTTCCATTCACTTAGAGCAGGACAGTCCTAGCAATAATGCTACTGACCTGGATGTTCCTACCAAAAATATTATCTTGGACTAAGCACTGCACCACTGCTCTTCACATCTTAACAGGAGGTGGACTTTCTCCAAACAGTGATTGAGGTCTGTCTCAGTTTTGCCAGAATGGGACAGTTGTGGCTAAGGAAAGAGGCCAGGTCCCCAAAAGTCCCCATTTCTCCAGCTTATATAACAACCACTAAAGCCCACTAGTTTAATTTCTGATGGCTCAAAGGGAGCATATATCAAGCCCATCAATAATACAGGGATGTCCAAGAAAAACTGGGAGAAAAGCATTAGGAAAAAAACCCCTAAAACCTCCCAAAGAATCTAATCATGATAGGGTGAGAAAAGAATGTGGCTGTGGATTGATGGATGATGTGCAGATAGTTTTTGTTAGAGACTTATGAAACAAGTAGAAAGTCCAGATGTTTCAGAGACAGTAAATAGTTCAATATTTCTGAAATGGGTGTTGTCAAGGGAGAAAGTTAACACTGAGATGCCCAAATAGGTTATATCTTCCACTTGGCTTTATTAGTTGGTGTCTAGCTGAGGTTTTCTTCTAAAAAGAAAAGCATTTTGAGCTTCATCTAAATAATTCTTTTTTAGTTTATTTCAACGAAACACATAAGGCTGGCCTTTGTAACAAATTTGGATCCTAGTGTAGGACCTGGTTGCTGCTGCACATGACCAGGGGAATGGTACAAACAGCATGATTGTGGGCTGGTGTAATCTTCAGTCCAGTTTAATCTGTATTGCAGAAACCCAGAGGCTGGACATTTCACTCAAAGGCACAGAAATGGCTCTATACGCACACATTTCTAACTTAAAAGGTCACTTCCTGTCCCCCTCCCAGGTCTTTAAAGCTTTGCACCTAGCCAGTTCAGCTTGGAAACAGACATTGTCCTGCACTGTTAGTATCACCATCTTTTGTTTTCCACTGTCAGTGGCTCTGTTGCTCTTTCTGTTGCTACATATCTTCAGCCTTGAAGAAGCTCTAGGTCACTCAGCCAGCTCACATTAATGAGTTGCTTAAAAGAAAAACTTAAATCCCAGCTTTAATTTGTGATTTGCTCTGCTAATGCTTAAATCAGTAATAGTTCTTCAATACTGTGACACCCAAGCAAGCCACAGCTTTGCAATAGATTTGTCTTGACGTTTTATTTTGGTGGATTTTCAAACAGAGATCAAACCTTGCCTCCAGGCTTTGGTCCAGTCAACCCAGTGGCTTCCCTAGTAGCAGCACACCTGGCAGAGTCTTCTGTAGTCTGCAGAAAGTTTTCTCCATCACTGCTGGGGTTTGGCTGCTGGTTCACTCTTCGTCTCAGCAGGCTCTTACTGTTTGGTGCCAGGATTTTCATCTGCAGTCTCTGGGCTGTCCTTCCACCAGCTCCGCAGGGATGGAGGAACAACTCTGCCTTCCAGAAAGTACTCTGTGTCCTTCACAGATGTTCATAGGGATCTTTTTAAAACTTCCCACCAATTAATCTTGGGTAACTTCTGTTATTCCTGACCTGATAGGCATTGGGTATTTTGACTTTTTGTCCTTTCTGGAAGAAGGGTTTTCAAACCCAAAAATCCTTACAAACTTTCATACATACATTAGCGAATGCTCTTCCAATGGCTTGGAAGATACATAAATACTCTTTCCCTGCAAAAAAAAGAGTGAGCTGTACTCATTCCTTCCTCCATCACTTTTCAGGCTTTGTGCTATTTATGGCTCAGCACCCACCTCCAGAGTCTGTTCCCCTAGTTTACTACAGCTTATTCGTACCTGCATTCACACCCCAAGAAGTCGCAATTCCTTAAGGTGAAGACATCGTGTATTGCAAGCCTGATAGATTGAAAGTCTGATACTTTCCCCCTAGCAACTGCCTTTTTTAAAAGAATTTTAAGTCATTTATGAACACAAAGCAACTCATACTTACACCATCTGAGACAGACTGGCAAGTTTTGTTGCTTCTTGTCCTCTCTACAAGGAAAATATGCTCAGAAATAGAATTTAATTTAAAGATTTCTACCTATTTTACAAAATCTTTTAAAAATCCCTAATGGCAATTCTGAAAAAACTTGTATCATAAATAATATTTTCCTTGGAGCTGAGCTGTGGCATTTGTATAAGTCTGTGTGTGTGTGCATAAAGACAGACTCACACCTCTTCCTTTTTATACAAAAATGTCGTTCCTCAGCACCTGAGAGCACCTGGAGCATTAGGAATGCAGAGAGCAGAACAAAGGACAGTATGTAGGCTCAAAGTGTGACCAGTGAAGGCAAAATGTAATCATTGTTGGGACCACTAAAAATTGCATGACCAGCAATGATTTATTAGTAGTGCAGAATCCAGGGAAATACTCCCCTCTAAATTATTGTTTCTCTGGCTCTAAGCATTCAATGCATTCCCATCTTGAGCCAGGGAATTTATTTTCTCCTCTCCTCTGTGTTTGTCTGTGGTTTGCATTATCATTCACTAAATATACTTGGACATGACATTACTTTTCTTGAGCTACAGATTTGAAAACTTCTGTGACTCCCCCTTTGACCCTCCACCATTTCAGGAATTTCATAATTAAATCAGTAACTCACACTCACATAATGAATGGGGCCTCTTTTTTTGGTGTTAAATAAATTACATACTTTTCAAATAAGAAGCGCAGAGTAACAAAAGTCATCTAAAACTCACTAGATTGAAAGGCTTGAAATATGTAATTTTCATGTTTACACAATTTCTCCCTTTCTTGTAGAAGATACGTGTAAGTAAAGTGAATAATCTGCCACTGAGACAGCTTAATGGTAGATCTAAAATATAAATTTCTACCATTTTGTCTGAAAAGCTACCATACTTCTGTCACCAGCTATTTTCATTAACAACTTACAAGCGTGATGGAAGTCTTTTTCTGTACTAATTACTCCAATTTTCAATAAACCAGAGGACAAAGTATTTGTCATCAAGGGCCAAAAAGAACAAGTAAAGTTACATGGGTCATAAGTGAGCCAGACCAAAAAGTATCTTATACAGCCTACACTATAACTACATGCTCAATTTGATAAGCCGTTGATGTCAGGTTTGGTCAACACTAAGTTTGTCTCGGCTGTGAATTTTCTGGAGATGTTACCAAACACACTGAGGGCTGGGGAATCTGCTGATTGCAGCTTTGAGAAAAGGCAAGGGTATACTCAGCTTTCAGAGAATCAATCCACACAGGTACCCACTGCTGTTTCATAGTGGCCTTTGCAGAGCTGCTGCTAATTGTGAGAAGGAGATGTGCCCCTCTATTGCCCTAACACCAATTAAGGAAAAGAAACAGCACACAAAGGTGAAATTTCCAAAACTCAGTAAACCTGTGTTTCACTGCTAAAGACAAAGAAGAAAGAGATTCTAGTGTATGCTGGATCTAGAGAAGGGTAGTTTTTGTGACCTCCTTTGCAAAGGAGGGAGAAGAAGCAGAAAATCTCTGCCAGAAAATGGGTAAGATGGGCCATCTAAAACAACAGACAAAGATATATCAGCTGAGCCAAAAAATCATTAAATGGGATGCTGGTCTGGGAGTTCACAGCTTTGTAGCCATGTAAAGGCTGGTGCTTGACTCTTTCTTTTGCTAAGATGCTAGACAAGTTCATCTTTTGAAAATTAGCACATGTGACTAAATACACAATGATAAAAGCACTTATATTATTTCCATAAATTCCCCTGACAGCCATTTGAATGCAAATTGAGCAGAAAGAAACCCTGTTTAAATGAATTAACAAGGAAAGGCAGCGGGGGGATGTGGGGGGAGAAACGGGACTGAATACAGACATACTAGATACAACCTCTTAAAAATAGAGTTGGTTGATATTCAGTATAATTGAAAAAGGCATTTCATACACCATTATTTAGGGTCAGAGGACTCTTAATTTATCTGGCTTGAGTGCACTGATACAGTCAAGATAGTGAAACGTTTCATCTATTTAATCTATTTCAATAGTGCAAACCAGGGACAGCCTGTGACATGTTTGCTTTCTTCCTTTTGTCTCCATGAACAAAAGAAACAGCAACCTCTTAATTGAAAAGATAACATCACAAAATTGAAATGATACAGCACAAAAATGGTGCCACATGTTTAGAATCTGCAGTAAACGTATCTCATTTTGGTGAGGCTCTGTTACTGTGCTTGCTGACCTGGGGTGTGCAAACTGTGGAAAACTGATGACTGTTAGAAGATTTACAAGAAAGCTAAAATTAAGCAGGTAACCAGTTCATTTTATCTTGAAAACTGTGAAGTGAGATGAAAGTTTATACCAGTTCGGAGTGTGGTAGATTATTTAGACTTTTTTTTTTTCTGAGAAAGGGATACACAGGTCAGTTTGGTTCCCAGTGCTGCTGCTGCTCTACATTGCCATAGTGGAAACTGAGGCTGTGACACTGGTGCTAAAACCAGGGGCTGAAGATGAGAAGCAAGGGCAGAAATAAACTTCTCCTCATAAACTCACAGATGGAGACTGCAGGTTCACCTGGATATTAGTCATCCCAAAGCATTTCATTGGAAAGCAACAGGGAAAATAAGATGGACAGAACGTAATCCTGTACGAAGTAGTGTGGAGAAAACAACTCCAGAGGGAAACCAGAAAGAAACAAGGCATATACTCTCTCCACAGGTACCTAAACCAAGCACCTGCTTCAATACAGCTGCATGTAGTCCTTCCAGACCATGAAGAGCAGTAGGTAGGAACAGACCTATTGAAAAACCAAGTACAGGTTGCAAGAAGTGACTAGTGACTCACTGTTGAACAGTGTTCAATTGCCATTCAGCTCTGGTGAGTCAGGGATAACTGTACAGATGGATATATCATGTTCAGGAAAGATGTAATATCATGCCACTTCTATTTTAGAAGTATATTTTCATTTGAAAAGAAGTTACTTAATCACAAATAACTTCATTTTAAAGAAAATTTTTAATTTCTTTCCCTATTTTTCCAATAAAACTATAAATTATTTAACAAAGTTAAAAATATTTGAGGCTGAAATAGCCACACGGCACAATTCAGTTTAAATAGAATCAGTTTGAACTTTGCCTCAAAATTAGAAACAAATTGATTTGAATTACAGCAAAAAGACAAGTAACACATTTAAATAACAACATGGACTGTCCATCAATCCAACAGTGAAGGTTTGAAATAGGCAGTAGAACAGATTCCAGACTCTGAACAGATATCTTTTCTTTATGGCTAACTGGGTTTGACTTCACATGGTTTAAAAGAGGTATAAGAATGTCTAGCTACAGCTGAAAAAAATTAACTATGTCCAACAGATCCTTTCTTGTACAGACTACATAAAAAGATAAATCTATGAAATGCTTGGACAAAAGACTCCTTAAAATTAATCTTTCATGAAAACCGTCATTCAACCATCTTCTTAATGGGACCCAAGATGTAAGTATACAATGCCTGTATCAGGTGAAATTATACCATTGTACACATTGCCTACCTAAAACTGTAGTACTGCAATGCGAAACACAGTTTTTATCCCAAAGGACTCTGACAAAACTAAAACCCAAGCCATGCTGAGGACACAACCTTGTCTCCCCTGCAGAACAGCTGCAGAAGAGTCATAACTGTTTGCAAGGTACAAGAGGACTGCATGCTAGTTGTGATTAGTGAAATCAAGCCCCTTGTTACCAGACAAATTTCATTGAGTTACCAAAGTGAAAGTGCCTTGGGAAGCTTAACATGAAAGGATTACAAACTTGCTTTGCTGGTCTCATCCGTGGGAGGCCTTAGTTGCATAGGGAAAGCACTGCAGTGAGAGCCTATGCTCAAGCACCAGCACTGCTTCAGAGTTCAGATGATCTTTAGGTCAAAATCATTCTGCATTTGATCTCCCTCTCTGCCAAATGGAAGAAAAAAGTCCTCACTTTTGTAAAGAATGGAATGAGGCTTAATGCTGTGGGCTTGTAAAGCTATTTGAATAACAAAGGAGACAGAGCTATAGTAGAATAATGATGCTAAGTCAGGATGTTCCAACAACACGTAACTATGACACTGATTAAATATTGATGTGAGAAAGAGAATCAGTAGAAATAGATCATTATATCAGACAAAACATCTTCCCTAGAGAGCTAACAGCTAGTACTGCCCAGACAGACATTCAAAGGCACTCCATGAAACCTAGATAAAAACGGGGAAATATTGACACAACTTCATCTGTTTTAACTGTTGTTCTGTCTGGATTGCAAGATACCTACAGTTCATGCAGCAGTTGCTGTCTGAAAATATGCATGCTTAAAACTATCACCTACACCTGTAAACAACTGTTCATGTGATGATGGTCTGAATGTCAGCAGCACAACGGGTCTCAGCTCATATCAAACAGACAACGGAGATTCTGTGGAAGGCTCCAGACAAAACTGGCATACTTGAAAGACAGCACTACATCCTTAATACTCTCCACACCAAGTTGTATGTCAAATTCTAAAAACTGCCCTTTCTCCCAGCAAGATTTCAGTTGCTTGAAAAGGGGAGAAGGAATCTGGGATAAATAGTCAATTAAGAAAATATTTCCCAGAATGATTTTGAGATGTTATCTGGCAGCGGTCTGAGCAGAGCTACTGGCATTGTGCCATGCTGTTCAGGAAGCTAAGTTGTGCTGTCAGGCAGCCTTTGTGCTGAACTGTGCCACAGACACCACCTTCCATGGAGAAGATGATGTCTGCAGCCAAGTCATTGCTCGAGGCATTCCCAGGCCTCATAGTAACTACGGCTGTACAAGAAGGAGGTATCACTTCCTTTGGATGTTGGGGCCTTTTTCAGGATCTTGAAGACCAAAAAATGAAGCAGCAAATGAATAAAAGCTGAGCTGGTTTCTATGCTTTTAGCTGAATAGGAAAGGTGAGGACCAGTGTTCTAAAACCAGTCGGTTTCTGGGCAGGGATCAGACCTACCTATTCAGAGAACTGCACAACGGCCTTGAGATGGAAAAAAATAAAGCCAACCTGCCTGTCCTGGGGAAAAAAGGCAAGCAGACTGACCTGGCCAGTCAGAGAGAAAACATTTGCCTCTTCTACCTTATCCTCAAGGCCCACATCTATGATACCATGACCAAGGATTAGGGGGTTGCTTTGAAGGTGGTGGATCAGGAAACTAAGACTCTGTTTCTGAACTACATTTGTCCTGCATGAGGGAAGGTGATACTTATCATCCCCTCTAGTCAGGTTATATAGATTTGCCAAATTCACCCCTCACTCATTCTCTGCTACGGAAATGCTCTCTTGCTTCAAATATTTTTGTTCTGTCTTTTTATTCATTGAAGACTTTTCATCCACTGGACACCCACTCCATGCTGTGTAAATGCTGCAGATATGCAGAGAATTCACAGATGTAGGGAAAAAGATATAATCCCAATGGTTTGTGAGACCATCAGCACCATAGCGAGCTGTAAGACCCCATAAAAGGGTTGATAAACTGCTTTAGCATGAAGGTGGGCCAGTCGTGACCTAATTTTGACATTTGGGATAACTGCAGGAGGACAGGGAATTTTAATGGACATCAAAACAAGACCATGTACTGTTTGGAAAGGTGTGTTACAAAGACAGAGAAACGAGGATAGATGACAAAATTTCAAAATAAAGTTAATTATAGGTATGTATATCTGACACCAAAGTAGTTCTGGTAACACAATCTCATGCTTACATCCTCTGAAACATCAGTGTAATATTTTTTTTTGTTTTTCAACACATTTTCTGTGAGTGCATTTTGAGCAGACACAAGGATCTTTCCTACAGGACTCTTTAATTGAGTTACTTTGGTAATATTTTTCTCTCTGAATTTTCTGTAACTTTTAGTTCAAGAAACTGAATATGATATATTGTAGCCTTAAAGTAACCACAGAATAGAGACATGTAGAACAGACACCGCTCAATAGAAGCAAGTCCTTTTGACAGGTGAAGAAAAATCCAAGCAACTCTGAGGGAGAAATAAATATTGAAACATTTTATGTATTCCAGCTATCACAGCCCATAAATGATTACATGAAAGAGATATTTTATAAAATGCATGTAGACAAGATTTTTCCTTTGTTCTGTACCCACAGATAGGGCTAAAGTTTCCTCATAGGAAACTGTAAATGGGGGAAAAAATGATGGCATTTACCTTACCATATGGAGGTCTACATATTTCAGTACAGAGGTGGTATCCAACATGCTTTACTGCACTCCCACTTGACTCTACATCTGTCTAACTACCCAGGAGAGTGATGCATCTGGAAAGGTTGAATAGGCCAAGGGAGTTTACATGTATTTTGCAATGTTCTTGAGAAAATTTACTGAAGAGAGGTCAACATGTCTTTTTTCTTGTATCTCTTCGCATTAAATAAAAACACATTGTATGTTATTTGAATATCCTGACATCTAGGTTTATTTGCTAGTTTGTTTGTTTTTGCTAAGAATGCAGAAACATATTTGAAAGTGTTTGCTTTTGAGAACCTTGTATGCAAGGGGAATGCTTGAGAGGGCGTAATACGAGGATTAGTACTGAGTAACAGATGTAGATGAAGAGAAAAAACAGGTTTCTGATGGAACAGATTACAGCAGAAAATGCTTTCTGAAGAAGTTCATAGAGTTGCAGTCCAAAAATTAGCATCTTTGTTATTTATGGTAGTGATTCATGGTAGCCTGTGACAGGATGCATGGGAATGGGGCACATCCCTGAGAGAAATGGTGGGGAGGGTTGAGCAGTGCCAGGGAAAAGGACTGGCCCGGGGGAGGGGAGGCCTTTCACATGCCTCCTCTGTCCGTGCAGCCGGCCAAGGAACAGGCTTTGATCTGCCCAGGATGACAGTGAGCCAAACTGTCCCTCATTCAAATGAATCCACCAGACAGTTGTGAGACATTCCTCAAAGGGTCACCAGCAAAGGGCTGTGGAGGAGGGCAGCTCTGGCCATGCTCCTGTATAACGTCTCCTCACAGCCTCACCACCTGCTGCAATTTCCCCCCACATCAGGCTCAATTTGTATGCAAATCCTCCCTCATTTATTCTTGCTCCCTTCGGAAAGGACAAATTAAGTATAATAACTGTAATTGCTTTAATAACATGAAGAAAACGACACCTTTATGGGACCAATAATCAAAGACTGAGACTGTAATACAGCATGACAGGTGTGAAGGCATGCCACCAGCACTGATTTTCCCATTTCAGTATTTCTTTCGTCGCCTTGAAAAGTGCTTGTCTCGGTGAGCCAGGCATGGCTGGTGCGTGGCTGTGAACTCCACACCGCTCCTGGCAAGCCAGGCGGGGCTCCCGTGGGAGAGGTACTGCTGGCACACAGCAGCTCTGCTGGAGCAGCGACTGAGGGTCATCAGCACCCAGCTCTGGAGGGGACATGGAGTGCCATCACCTGGTGAGGCAGAGCCGCTCTCGAGGCCTCCTCAAACTCGTGTCTCCCCTCAGCTCTGTGGCAAACAAATCTCTCATGGCTCACAGGCCACAGGCTCAGGCAGAGCGCCATCCCTGAGGAGGCCTCAGTGCCGGAGGTCTCAGTGGCATTCACATCTCACTGGGCTCACCTTTCGCACTCCTCATGCTGAACCAGACATTATCTATTTTTGGCAATTTTTTCTGGTTTGATTCTGACATTAGTAAGTGAGAATCAACTTTCAGCATAGTCAGCTGGAGCAAGGCATAGCTGATCTTGGCTTTTAGTTACACTCAAAGCCGTCTACTAACAGTTACATTTTCTAGTTATTTGCATTGTAACCTGTATTTTTGATCATAAAAGAGAGTCTTAGAACTATCCTCCTGTAATAGTCTCTGCTTTGATAAAAGATAAACTCACAATCAAAGATCAATTATTGCATGAACCAGAGTTCCCACCCAAAATAACCAGATACGGAAACACAAAAGATGGTGAGAAAATGGGCCTTCATGCATAATCTGATGGAGAAAGAACACAATACTGTGCCTCATCTGGAGACAACTATGAATGAACCGGTCCTTGGGTGCCAGGGGAATTTCAGAGCTGCATTAATAACTGCTCCAAGGGCACACTTGCATGACACAGGAGAGAGATGTGCAAATAGGTGTGAACATCAAGGGGTTTTAAAATGTTATATGCAGGAAGAAATTAAAAGGATCCAGTCACTAACTGGAAACACTGACTAGTGGTGAACACATCCTCAGGTCTTAATCAGGTTAGATGCAAAATGGTTCTCACAGACAAAGTGCTTGAGAACATCCTCATCACTGGTATCCAGGTAGTATAAAGTATCAAACTTGAAAGAAAAAACAGTTTCTGTTCAATTTGTTTTGAACCAAAACCTAAAAGCAAAACTGCCTTCTGAATCTCTCAGATTCAGAAATAAGCAGACAGAACAAGATCCACAATCCCACAGCAGTTTTATGGAAGATTTGTCCTCAGTATTGAGAACATAGAAAACAAGGTATTTCTAATCTACAAACACTGTGTGCATTTTCTTTAATGTCTATGTCACAAATACATCTATATATGAAACCACCATATTTGACCTTGATATTAAAATTCTTCAGAGATCAAAAGCAAGTGCTAAAAATAGGAAAGATATTTATATAGCCCATAACAGTAGAATCCTATGTTGCTGGCACCTCTCAGCGGAGACAGGCCTGAGCCAAAATCTCAGATCTGCACATCATACCAACGAAAGAAAACAAATAAACAAAGAGCTGAAGTTCTGTCTTAGATCTCAAGAGGGAACGCTCCTGGTTCTGCTAAAGACTTTGGTGCATGGGTGTTTGGTACTCTTAATGCTCCAGGAAAAAGAAAAAAAAAAAAAAAAAAAAAAAAAAAAAAAAAAAAAAAAAAGAAAAAAAAAGGAAGCTCTCTTTAGTCTAAGAGTGAGCACTAAAGTCAGCTTGCCATGTGAACGAAATGAGAGAACCCTGAGGAAAAAAGCCTCAGCAACATACTGCTATCTTTGGGTAAACATTTGTTTGCAGTATCTTTCTAAAATAATACTGTCAACTTCAGTGATTGACGATTTCACCCCATTTATCACTGACAACCAGAATTATTTTTTCAGCTGTGGATCAAGTTAATTGTGGAAGCTAATAGGAAGGAATGTGAGGTAAATGGTCTCAATACCTTTAGTATAGTGATGACTTTCACAGACTTGCAGTACTGTATTTACTGTAACCAAAAGGTCATGCTCTATATCTTAAAGGCAAAAGTGAACTTTCCTGCATCAATCACACTCTTGCAAATCATGCAAAAAGTATTTTAGACAAGGCAATTAGCATTTTTAAAAACCAACCTTAGTTTCAAATACTTGAAGGAAGTCTTTCAATTCTGACATCCATGTGTAAACCAGAGAGGATTACAACTATCTAGCTGGCAAAAAAACCCAATTTATTAAAAATGGACTAATGCTGTTATAACTCATATTACTAAAAATGAGTGCTAATTTCTTCTCTGCAGCAAGGTAAATATTGAGAAAATTATGAGATTGCATTTTTCATTCCATTGTTAAACAAAAAAACAGTTTTCCAGATACTGCAGTGTTAACTTTAAATAGTACAATCTGATTCACATCTTGAATCTCTATGTGCTACAAAAATAGCATACATGGGAATGCTATAATAAAATAATTGTCTTCGTTTTGCAAACAGGTATTTGTTTTCACAAGAATTAAAACTTGATGCTGGCAGATATGGGGTCTTTGAAAGTTACAATAATACTGCAATTTGGGTATAAATTTCTCTGAGGAAATGCTAGGATATATGCTTTCAAATAAATGAAAAGGTGTCACAAGACAGAAAATGCTACTTTAGTGTATGTTGACTGAACACAAAATGGATTCATTTCTACAGAAGAGATTTTTAAAGTGCCAACTTTTAATGCACAGCAGGAATCATTGCTTTAA
Source organism: Pachycephala philippinensis (assembly GCA_013397055.1). Taxonomy (NCBI): domain Eukaryota; kingdom Metazoa; phylum Chordata; class Aves; order Passeriformes; genus Pachycephala; species Pachycephala philippinensis. The sequence continues at coordinate 87,507 of VWZT01002940.1, forward strand.
AGGGACTATGTCAAAGCTGACAAGCCCAAAATGTAACCTACTATAAAATTAGACTTTTTACATTTTTTTACAAAATGCCCTTTTGATCCTGAAATACCTATCTACCTTCCTAATTCAAGACTGTCACATTGTGAAAACACCAAATACTTTGCTGTGTGATTGACCATTTAACTTGTTTTGGTTTTGCAACATTCGTATGCAAGTCATGATTTCCTCTCTCCTGCATACCATCTCTAGGATTATGCATTTGAACAGCACCAGACCTTTTGTTTGAGATTTCCATGATTTAGCATTTCAGCTGGCAGTGTTTTATAACAAAGTTATAGTATGAGGCTCCTGTACTCCAATGTTCAATGTTTCCTTAGAAAGACAGCAGCTCTTCATACATGGAAGATGCCAAACCACAAAGGGATTTTTTGTCTTCTTTTACTTATTACATGCAAATACTTTCTAGCGCACACTGAAATGCAATAAATTATAGTTACATGGCATAGCAATAAAAATGAACAACAGCATTTCACTGTTGCAAGGTGACAGGTGAAGAAAGAAGTACTGTGGTGGCTGGTTTTATTTGTTGTCAGTTTTAGGTACAATTCATGCCTCTTGCTTCTTAGTAAGCGGGCAGGTTTTCAAAGATATGTGTAGTTTTTTCATGTGTGAGGAAATGTTTCTGTGCTTAGAAATTAACTATACAACAGCTTTTCATTACAAATATGGTCTTTACCAAAACCAGCCTGGAGGAGACTGAGAGGAAATTTCATTGCAGTCAAAACTTCCTTGTGAGGGGAAGAGGAGGGGCAGGCACTGATCTCTGCTCTGTGACCAGTGACAGGACTCAAGGAAATGACAGGAAGCTGTGTCAGGGGAGGTTTAGGTTGGATATCAGGAAAAGGTTCTTCACCCAGGGGGTGGTTGGGCACTGGAACAGGCTCCCCAGGGAAGTGGCCACAGCACCAGACCTGAGAGAGTACAAGAAGTGTTTGGACAATGCTCTCAGGTGCATGGTACCGTTCTTGGGGATGGGGCTGTGCAGGGCCAGGAGCTGGACTCGAGGATCCTTGTGGGCTCCTTCCAACTCAGAATATGATGTGATTCAGGCTATTTTAAGGCAGAGTGTCTCTGTGCCATAATCATCCCAAACCAGGAGTAGGCCTTTTGCTGATTACTTCAGTTGGGTTTACTGTAAACCTGACAAGATTAGAATACTTCTGTTCTCCCCCAGCTTATTGCCACAGGTAACTGGAGTTGCACAGACTACTGTTAGTACCAATACTGACCTTTGAATATCTGCCTTTCCTAGAGAGATTCAGTGATTAAAAAATTACGGTATATTTAACACATTATATATGGAAGTTCTGAATATGTTTGATGCACAAACATACCCTCCACAAGCAAGGCTGTCCTGAATATATCCCATTAAAACCCACCAGAATACCACATATTACATTTTCCTATGAAATCTGGTGAATGAACAAGCAATATATACAGCCTACTTCGGCTTCTCTACACATAGCTGTGATAAAAGCATTATAAGCAGCTAGAATTAAGAATAGATGTCTCAGAACTATTTAACTTCATCTTCAGTTGAACCCACACAATGAAATTAGTCAGTTCACTCATGGTGGTGCAGGATTGAGAAGGGTAATGATCTTCTTCGGTTTCTTCACCTAACAGAATTCAGTACAGCCCTACTTGATTTCAGGTGTCCTTTTCAACTACAGATGCTGAAAAAGGCATGTTTTTTGTTTTTATGTAGGATACGGGACTCCCTCTTATCCTCATGTTAACCTGGGCCCTGGATTACTAACCCTACAGCTGACACAAACAGATGTTTTTATTTGTTTAAACTATTAGGTCAAAGGGCTAATGAGCTAATGAAAATTCTTGTAAGAGCTATCCAATGAGGCATGATTAGATGGTTTTCAGTTCCTAATTGTATGAAACAGAAGAATTAGAAAGAATTCTCAGTTTACCCATCTTTCATTTCATTCCTAGTCTTGGTTAAGAGGCAGATTTAAAAACAGTGACATGAAAAAAGCACACCTCAGTAGCTGCATCAGCAACTCCAGTCTAGTTCAGCGTGGTGTTCTTCTATCAGCTGTTACAACTTGCATTGTGAGAGCACCTTCTACTCAGTGTTTGATAGGATAACATTGAGTTGTTTCACTAAGCTTCTATTTTCCCCAGAATATATTCCTTTGCTCAGCTTCTGTAGCTTTTGTTTTGTATATGTACTTTGCCACATCATTTATTTAAAAAGAATTTCTAGTCACATAAACATGTCCCTCAGTTTAATATTATGGAAATAATTGCATAGGGATTATTCCAATCTCTGTTTCACCAATAAACCTGCAATATATCTTTCAGATATATTTCCAGAGTAACAACACCTTGCTGTGGAAATAGATCAGCCAATTTTTGGAAGTTTCTATTTCATATGTACGTACACGAATGTGCAACTATGTATGATGTACCAACAACTATACAGTAGTATTTGTTTTCACTTATGAGTAGATAATTTATCTTGAAGAATCCAAATCAAGGTAATATGCCATGCTCCCAAACTGGCTAGTTACTCAAGAAACAAAAACTTAACAACTCAATTCTACACAGTGTTTTTTTTCTTTTTTTTTTCTTTTTTTTTTTTTGGATAGTGGAAATCATGTATAAATCACAAACAGTACAAGTTCCCCATGTCAGCAGTTGACCACTTGATTGGGTCAACTTCTGTGTATAGACACTGTATTTTTAGTATAAAGTCAAGATAATATGGCAGTTAACTAATACTTTTGACTACAGTAAAGATACAAACTTTTGTAATATAAATTAATTGCCATTACAAAAAGGCAACTGTATTAATACGGTACAAAAATCTGCAACTTCTATAAATATAATGAAATGCAAGAAGTTAAACGAAATAATACATCACAGATTTTTGTATAGCGCATTTGAATAGGCAAGCTAAGATACACATGGAGCATTATACAGCAAGAAAGAATATCAAAACCCACTAAGACTTAACTTTTTAGCCATACAAATGCTAGAAGTACAAGTACAGGACACAACATGAAGCAGTTAAGATTACCAGCTCAGAGTGGGTAGACAAAGAAGCCTTACTGATGAGTCGTAAAGCATTAGGCAGCAGACAGAAGGTTGTCAAAACCAGCTGTTGTTGGATACTGATTGATAATGTTTTCATTCTGATGGCTGAGACACTGCAGACAGCCACAGGTCTGAGAAGAAGCCCAGTGTGGGCACACACACATACACACACAAAGTAATTTAACAGATGGCTAAAGAACATTAAAGCACAATATCTTTTTTAAAAAGACCACGTTCACTCCTTAATGAACTTGCATGGAAAGTACAGCCTAGTGCCCAAGTTTATTCCACCTAAATGATGAACACATGTGAAAAGATTAAAACAAACAAACAAAGAAAAACCAAAGCAATTGAGATCGGTTATTTGAATGAAAACTGCATGGTACTTACGTATTCTACCATAGCGAGAGCATTCAACAACACTATAGACAAGAAAATGTGACATGAGCTGCTATGAACATTTTTATCCCCTCATAAAAAGGTGAAGTTGTTTATAGACATTGAAAAGGTACACATCCATTAAGTCCATCTACAACACAAAACCACAGAAGTACTACATTCAAAGTAAAGTTAAGTGTTGGTCTTTGCCTTCAGCAGTTATGAGGTATTGTTTCAACCTGTGATGAGGAATGATCACTGTATTAGTAAGAAAAAGCATACTCAAAATAATTCTGAAAATCAAAACAACTGCTTCTGCGCAGTTGACATTTGCCTAGAGAAAAAACAATGAAGTATCAAAAGGTCCTAGTCTACGTGGCCACTGGCACACTCCAAAACCACATTATCATGGACTTCTTGGGCCTTTCCATGTTCGTCATGCAGCACTTTCAACAGTGCATAGCCGGGAGATCACAACCAGAATGTAACTTGGAGCCGCTAACGTTTTTGGACCAAACAAACTCATTGATGGTAGAAATAAGTACAGTTTCAAGAATGCAATACAGTTGGGCTTATTTTCATTTCCTGTACCTTTTGGCCCATAACTAAAGGAAAGCGGGGGGAAAACAGTAAAAAAACATTATTTCACATCTTCTAACTAATGGCCAGTGAAAAAGCAGTAAAAGCTTGGAATCCCTCATTTTGTCTCCCCAAACTGCCTGCCTTCTCTGGGAAATAATTCTCCTGCTCCTCCTCGCCACTCATTTTCCATTGTCACTAAACAGGTCTGAAATTTGGGGATCTTGTGGAAATCTGGGGACTCTGTAGCCTTTAAGCTCATGTCAGCAAAGAGAGAGTTTGGAAATGTAAATTAGATCCAGTTCCTCTTTAAATCCAGGGAAAGGAACCTCCTTAGCCCCCACAAGAGAAACTAATGGGCAGCTGGGTCCTGACTAAAGTGTGCTGAGAGAACTGAATCAAAGCAGGGCTCCTCTGAGCTTTAAAATGAACAATTCCAGTTCTTGGTTCTTTCCAAAAGTATTAGGCGTGAGACGATTGACCTGCCAGGAAGGAGAATATAAAACAAAGCAAGGACATGCCCTTCAGGTTTCCTGCCTATTCCATCTCAAAATGAAACAAGTTTACCAGTTTTCCCAGCTTCTTTCTGATAATAGAAAGCAGTTAAAACAGTGGGAGCAATGCAAGAAATTAATGGAAATTGAAAAGTAAACTAAAATACCTATGAGAAACATTTTGCTTAACAAAGAGTAAAATTACAAGTAATAGAGAAATGGCTTTTATGAGCCTTTAAAAGCTGATATTTGCTATTTTCTTATCCCCAAATAAACTAGTGAAAAACTACAATAAACTTCAAACAGAAGATAAATGCTCAGAGTGGAAAGATATGTTGCTTAAAGCCCTGAAAACAAGGCGTTGTGTGTTTCAAGTGAGAAGCAGAGTCGATGAAGAACTAATGACACCTCACTCAAGTTTGTGTTTCCAGACACGCATGCACAAGGGTAGCTGAATGTGCAAGGCACAGCATTCAAGGCGTGCACCAGTCCAGTGACTGGTCTGCACATACCCTGTTGTCACTGACTTGGTGAACCAGTGGCCTGGCACGTTTCTTTAATGGACAAAATCAGTTTATAAGGTTTCTAAAAATCAACAAAAGGCAGCCAAAATACTGCAAATTTACAAGAGAAAACACAGAAAGAGGAAATCTGGACTGTGTTTCTCAAACCAAATCGACTTTTTCTAAATGTATTACAAATGTTGTTTCCAATGACTACTTTTTTGTCTTCTAAGTAACACTTAGCCCAGAGAAGTTTGAAAGAACAAGATATAATCCCCTTGAAAAGTGAAGCTTGTAGTACAAACACTGGAAGACCCTTAATTATGGGATAGATGCCTTGGCAGTGTTAAAATAACAGCAGTAGTCTATGAAGGAGAGATAAAGGAAGCAATCCTTATTTAAAATCACTTACACTTCTAACTAGTAATAAAGCCTCCACAGATGAACTAACAGATATCTGCCCTGCTTTTCTTATGGAAAACTACTTTCAATGAAAATTATTACTTTATCCAACTTCTGTATATTTCTAAAATCTTTCGTATACTTCTAAAAACCTTTTTACTTAGATCACCTCTTCATGTAAGCTATTTTCCCCAAGTACTTTTATCTGTGCACATCTGTTTATTAATTTACTTTTCAGTAAACTTCTAGCAAAATACCATATTGCCTCTGGCAGGGTTATGCAGTGACTTTAGAAGAGGACTCAACTAACTTGTCAACTGTGTTTTCACTTAGAAAAACCTCAGAAATAACCTTTGCGTTAATGTGAAACTGCTTGCCTTTTAGGTATCCTATTAAGGTTCTCAGTGGCTGTGCTTTTCCATAATGTGAGGTCAACAAACAAGCTAAATTAGACTCAAAAATTCTTTAGACATTACTTATTTTTTAAAATCGAAGGTAACACGTGGAATTCCTCCTTTATGGACTATGTTATTTTTGTGCGTGTAAAATTTTCTACCAAGGATGATCGCGATGCAAGAAAGCAACATGCAGTGTGCAGAAATAGTGGTAAACAAAGAGGAACTTCCTACTTCAGTAGTGTAGACAACTTTACTGGAAATAGTTGTGTACCTGATTCACAGAACATTTATTTTAACGAAAGGACATTCTGCATTAACTCTGTATGAACAACATATCACAGCTCAGCCTTGATACCACACCACAATTAAGCTGTGACAGAGTGAGCAGGTACAGTGATGTGTGGGAACCACTTCTTTCTCTTGGCTTTCACATTCTTGAAGGTTCGAAGTCTCTCTCTTCTAGCAAGTTTATTAGAAGGGAGAAGCTGTCTTTTACTGCCTCCATATCATCCAAGGAGCAGGGTTTAAGAATCCAGCGCTTTCCACGTGCAAGTGGCTCAAGTTCAAAATATTTTTTTATCTATTAAGAAAAAAAAAAAAGAGACCAATGTATTATATTATGACAACTCTCTGTCTCACATCTAAAAACCAAACCAAAACACGTAAAAAAATCAGGATATTCATTTTTAGAATCTTACCCACAGCTGCTCTTATAATACAGGTTATATGACATGACCTGAAAGTGTTTTCTTTAGGGGTGAGTGACCTGCTTGGAAGCTACCATTCTACTCATACACTTAACAGCATGGGAGGTCTGAGGAGGAATTGTACTGACTTGAGGCAAAGAGCAAAGCACACGAAACATGTGCTCAAAAACATATACAAAACAGCAAAAATAAGTAAGAAGTTCTAGGCTGCATTTGTATTCTAATGCTGAAAACGTATGTTTCATTATACTCTTACTGGTAAACACTTAAGATGTAGAATTTGTCACCATACTACTCTAACTTCACAAATTAAACATAAAAAATGTACAGATTCTAAACATTCCAATCAAACATGAGCTACAGCACTGCATCTCCTAGTAACCAAGAAAATCCTATAAAAATAAAAATTCTTCCAAAATGACTTAGTTTTTCTAAAAGTAAACATAGAAGACTAGCACACTAATGTTAGGAGGATAGTAGTAAGTATTATACATGAGACATGATGCAGTTTCTTGGAAACACCAATCATTACTGACATTGCAACAAATCAAGGTACAAATACAGACCCAGAAAGACTGAGAAAGGAAAGACTTTAATTTAGTAGTATACTCCAATCACTTTTCAAAATAGAAAGTACAATATCAAAACATGCTTCTGACGTGTCTTAGAAGAGAACAGTAGCCTGCAGGTTATACTGGTCCACAGTTTACTGTTTTCATTAAAATTTTAGTCTTTGAAGGTATTTGATCCAAAAGTCTACTCATGTTTGACTTGTCCAATAGACATGTAGTTTTTACATACAAAACTCCCTCAGTTCTTGCTTCTGTCCATATATAACAGAAATACTTAGTCCTGACTTAGTTTGCACTTAGTTTCAGAAAGGAATTTCAACCAGAATGTTTAGTAACAAACATCAGGGAAAAAACGGTGGTTTTGAGAGGAGAACTTACGCTTACCCAGAAATGACATTGAAAAATTTAAAATCTCTTTCCATCAAAGTAGAATTGTATCAATAACATTTGCAAATGAAATGTGGTACTTGACATTCACTTCCCCTCGCACAAATTTAAGAAAATATACAAGTTGAAACAAATGGGGCTTCAACAAATCAGTATTTTAGTATCAACATAACTATTTTTTAGCATTGCTATCTCAGTGCCACATCAGTATCTGATATGTTAGCACGATTCTATGTGATAAAAACCAAGATACTAATCTCTATAAGGGATGTATTGCAACATTTCCAGCAGCTTGAATTTACCGAGGTAATGGCACTGATCACGGTAGTGGAGAAGCAGGGTAAGGAAGCTCTACTGCCTGTTTCAGCAACAGCCTCCCCTTGACTGTCACACGAGGGGAGGAAGCAAAAGCCGCACGGAAGGATAACAAAGCAAGGTGTCAGTGCAGCTAGCGGATAGAGCTGCCCGCTGGTGTTAAGCTGACAAATATGGCTGAGTAATTTGAGATGTTTCAGACCCACAACCCAGAGGATGTCCACCACACCCCCTCTACTGGAAGACTATTGCCATCAGACCCTGGAGCTCACTGAAGTCAGTCTGCAATCTTCTTTACACAGCCTCTTAAATCAGGGCTCTGCCATATGAAGGAAGGTCATTACATTGTAAGGACAGCACTTGGGTTTAAAAGTAGAAACACATGCTCAAGGAAATGATGGCAGTAAGCAGTCTAGGACTGAGTCTTGTGCATTTGTGGGCAAATACAACACAAGTTACCAAGGTAGCCTCTAGCCAAGAAAAACATAGTGCCTTTAAGCTGTATTTCAGTGACTGCAGATGCCAACAGCATCAACTGGTTTAGTGAAACAAATTTCGCAGATAAATAATTTGGATGCCCGAAGTTGATTAAAATGGGGTTTTTTCCTGTTTCTAGCTGTGTAATCAAAATGTTGCTAAATTGGTGAAGTGCTGTCATCCTTTTCCACACTAACAAACAGTTGAGAGTATCTGCATTAATAGGTCCGAGATGAATACTGAAATGGAAGTGTTTGTTAGGCAGTTGTTTCTTAAATGTGAGGGTTTGATACTGGCATGAAAACACAACTGCTTATATTCACACAAGCAACAGCTATAACAGCTATTTCATTCATACCTTCTGCAGAGAAAAGATTTCCTGGATGATTCGTGTCTAATACAAATCTAAAAAAATAACACTAATTGGCTTACAAATAATAACTAACTAAACCAGAAGTAGCACAGAAGTGATTTTCCACAACCCAAGGGACACTTTGTGGTGTGTTACTATATTTCCTCATTTAAACTTCACACCACAATGGAGTTTGCTAAACCTCAAGGTTTTGCAAGCAGGCTCTCTGAACTTTGAAACTTCCAGAAAGAAGTTTGCAGACACAAATATTTTCCAATTTACTATAACTTTTCCTCCCTTTAACTCAAAAGAAGTCATTCTGTTCTAAAAGCAAGTACTTTTTTTCGACTTGAAATAAGAAGCATTTTTTACATGCAATAGATGAAACGGGAAAAGACTGACACAATCAGATGTCCAACTCCTTTTATACAGTTGAATTTTCCACTGGAATGCTCTCAGCTCTCCATCCCCATTTGTTTTTCTAGTTGCTTTCTGCCCCACTGACCATCATCCACACTCATTCCCTGCAGATTTCCTAAGAGGATGTACACTGATCACCAAAGTATCCAAAGAAAGCTGAAATTCTCTGAATACTCACACATCTAGGTAGCTCTTGCATAATCAGCAGTTACTATTTTACAGCCCCTTTCAATTACACTAGCACAAAGGGGTGAGTTCCTAAGAGAAGCTCTGCAGTCTTCTCCTCTGCATAAACAGTGAAAAGCTTTCTGCCTGTTCAAGGATGCTGAAGTGAAACATAAAGACTCAAACATGCTTCAGAAGTCTGACGCATTAGAAGTGTTTTTACATACTGGCTTTGCATTTTTAAGAGTTTACTTTGCGATTGCTAAACTTTTGAGATATAATCTTAGAAGAAAATACAACCAATTAAATCTAATTATAAGATTTCTTTACTAATTTTTACAAGATCTCACGGTATGTCTTGACTCCACATGGGGGCCTTGTTTTATAGAGAACCTGACATTGTATTTACGCCACATTCTGAAGTCAATAAAATCTAACAATACACGTTTGCAATTCCCACTCTTCCCACACTCCACCTTCTAAGTCCTATTCTACTGGCACAATACACTAAACATATGGTTATCAAATGTTGCTTAACCTACGTGCTAGAAAAGTCAAGACACAATAAAAAGGATCAGTGCCCAGAACCTCAGCTGGTGTAAATTATCATAGCAGTGTGGAACTGATGTTACTAAATTGATATACGTAAGCTGAGTAACCAGGCCCTGCTGAAAGCTTTTCTATGTTCTATTACTGAACCTCATCATCTAGTCAGTTCACCACACATGTGAACATAAGATCTATAGGAAAACTTAGATATTATAATATATGAAAAGAGTAATCTCTATTATTCAACATGAAAAAAAAGCTGATTGAAAACATTATTTTTCATTCAAATTCAAAATTATACTACCAAATTTCATCAACACAGAAAAGCTTCCAGCCCACTGTGACTAATCTGTTGTAAACAAATACAAAATTCAGATAGTCACTTACATTACCAGGCTGGTAAATGGAGAACTTAATGAATAAAATAGTCTTTCATTCATTGCTGTTTTATTGAACAATTTCACTGGGACAAAAAAATTGTAACAAAACATGTATATTATATCCAATCAAAGGCTGCCTGGTCTTGTCAGTGTTCCCACTAGTCTAAATTTTTGGAAGACTTTTACAGATTTACCAAGTATTACTGCAAAAGGGTGACTGATGAAGGTATGAATTAAACTAAAATCACCTAATTTGCTGAATCATGTATTAACCATAAGACATGGTTCATCAATCCATTCAAAACCTGCATGGACAAGAAACAAAGTAATAATGGGAGACCGGGGTATTCCATATTCACACTGTGACAGTTTCACTGAGCTGTGATGCTGATAATATCTTTTCAGACATCATAAAAATCTGCTTTTTAGAGCAACCATTTCGAAGATACAGGAGAGAGAGGGAATTTTGCTTGCTGGCTCGAGGAACAACAGACAAGCTGCCTCTAACAATTCTTGTGCAAATTCAATATATTTGGAGAATAGAAAAAGCCAAGAGTCCTTTACATAGCATTAAGTTTTAAAAAGAGAAACTACATAAAATTAGGAACTTAAAGAAAATTAACTGTGCAGCTAAAAAGGTAAAATGCTTGCAGGTGGCACAGAAAAAAAAATACCATAATTAGAGGCTCAGAGTATATTTATACTGCTACAGAAGACTTTAAAATAAACAAAAAAGCTTTCAACAGTTGCAGTAAGGAAAAGGATGGTATTGGAGGTAAAAGAAGTCATGTCTAAAAGAAGAAAAGAGAAAAAAAAGAAAGGAAATTCTGGCAAATTAAATAGAAACCACAAATGTTGACCTACTAACCATAGAGCAGAACTCATTGCTTAAATCACCACTGATGCTAAAAAGTAAATTGAAATCCACTCTAGTTTATGTTGGTGTGCTGGACTGCAAACTGCACAGCCTCTGGAGCTGCTACATGTACTTTTCTGCTGGTTCTTTTCCGAGCACAGTGATTTATAAGATTGTGTGGAGTGGACTGATAGCCACTTAATCTTAAATCAGCTAGTTCAATCCACTGTCATACAGGAGTTAACACATCCTTGCTTTTCCCGAAAAATCTCCTACAAAGCTCCTTATCTGACAGCACACTTGGCTAAAAAGGACCTCCTGTCTGACCAGAGCAGCTGCTGTAACGTGCACAACTGTCAGCCAAAGTTTTGTAATATTTATTCATCCTACAGAGACACTTCACTTCTCCTGAAAAGATACTTCACGTATGCCTGCTCTTAGCTTCTTCTTAACAGTGATCTCATCCTTGTCTAGAGGGATCCTTGTAATGCACCTATGCATCACAAGCACTCCTCCTAAAGCACCTGTACCTCATATTTATTGATTCCATACGCAATGTCTCTTATACAACAGGGAGGGGAATGAACGTGCCTCAGCTGATGAGAAGGGCTGGTGACGTGCTGTGGTCTGGAGCAACCTATGCACAGAGCTACTCCCAGGAATGCCAGCTGAGGTCCAACAACACTATCAGCCACAGAAATGCTTTTATATTCTAGCTCTTTGAGGATGCATATTTCACTGCTCACTGACTTTTATGTGCCAAGGAATCCAAAGCCTGTATGTACAATGTTAAAAATTTGTAGTGAGTCCATTAAGTACATATCATGATAATCAGATTTATGTAATTGAGCTGCCCCCTTTTTTTTTTTAACTTTAAAATACAACCTGCTGAAATAAAATCAAAAGAAAAAATAAGTCTGTCTTCTTCAGCATTTCTGTGTGACAGCAGATTTCTCTAGACAAGATTACAAAACCATCAGAGGCCTTTTAGTACATCTTGCAAGTAGTACTGAACGCTTTACAAATTGGTATTTCTAGTTTGTACAGCTTTCAATTTTTTTTTTTTTTAAGACTTCGCCTTTTATAAAAGACTACCTGAAACACGTCCAACTGAGCTTCGTACTTAGCTTTGTAAGAGAGCCTGATGATATTTTTGGCTCCTAAGTCTTTACAAGGAGGAATACAGTCACTTAAAGTAATGTACACAGTGCTTTGTGCACTTTTCCATCCTTGTTAACTCCAGTGGCCACAAGTCACAACACCTTTTAGATTTCAAGTGATAGCTGAAAGAAATGTATTTTAAAGAAGATAACTAACTACTCAAAATGAAGAAACAGGATGTCTCAAAAATCAGCATAGCCAACCATTCCAGAGAGCACAGAGTATTGGCAAATGCAAGCGTAAGACAAGAAAAGGGGGAGCGAGCTAGAGAGGTGGAAGGTTTTTGAAATTGATAAGTTGGGGTTTTTTTTACAGACAGACAAATTCATGTTACAATAGGTCTGGACAAATAAGGTGGATGAGTGAGGACAGAAAATTGTGGAGGTTGTAGAAGTATCACTGAGATTTGTATGTGGATGGAAGCAAAGATAAGCTTTGAGAAGCTACTAGGATCCATCAATTCTTTGCGCACGTCTTCACCATACAACAGTGTACTACAGTGCATTAGATTTTTTTTGGTTAAATTCTGTTATTTTATACAAAAGAAACAGTAAATCATGTGTAGCTGCCAAAAACATCCACCTATACTTTGCCTTCCACGTCTTATTCACCAGGATATTCCCTTCATATAAGCATGTGCTTTTCTTTTCAACTAGAAGAAATAGGAATAACATGAGAAGAGCAGCAGCATACCTATACAGAGAAAACCAGACTTCCAGATGAAGATTCATATAACCACATAATTGGAAAAACAAGACAAGGACTTACAATTATCCAACCCTAGAGTGAGTGAAACAGCATCTTGAGTGACAAGGGAAACAAGAACAGAGAAGAGGGTACTATACAAAAATGCATGCAATGAAAGCATAGTAAAATATTTTTCTTTAATGCAGCTTCAATTCCTATTTTACTTCAAAGAATTACTCAGAAGTGAGAATCAGACATCACTTTAAGTTACTGCTCCTTTTGCTTTCTCTCTTACCCACTGTGTTTTATTAAGTACTTTGGGTTGCCACAGATACTGTCTGACAGTTATGCACTTAGAGGTAAAGTGTTAGAATATAAAATCCTAAAGAGCAATGCTGAAAATTAGCCCTGGTTAAAGATAGCTGTTTGGAGGACATCTAAAATTCACATATCTTTTTTCCTCTACATAGAGCACAGACACAAAAACGCCAATTTACTGCATATAAGGAGAATTTTCTACTTTAGTGTATTCTTAGCACATCCAAGTATATTCTTAACCTGAACCAAAAATGACTGATTGAATATAAGATCAACTTAAACTTAGGGTAACTTGTTTAAATTATTATCGTTGCCCTAATGTGTTAACAAAAAAATATAGAATGGAACATATCCGAAGATAATTTTACAGAAAACCTACTGAAAGATTTTACTATACCACCACTCATCTCCTCTCTACCGTCTCCCAGTCAGGTTTGTTTTTGTTACAACTTCAGTTAAATAGCTTAAGGAATATAAATAACTAGCAGAGACTCGACATTCAAGACCTTTAGGAAACATCTTTCAGAGACTTACAGTGTTTTTGTAGCATCTTTTTTTAAAAATAGACTGCACGTACTCACGGTTTACTTTAGAATATAAGACTACTGACAGAGTATGCTGATTTCAGCAGCAAAATATTCTACCTTTAACTACAGATTGTGGTTTGAACTAGTAACAAAACCCGAGACACAAATACACAAGTGCTGAGATTTTACCCTCCCCAACCCAAAAAAGTTTACCTGCGATGTTGAATGTCAAAATAACCTTTACAGTAATGAGAAGTCCAATGATCAATCCTTACTTATCACAACCTTTCTGCAAATAACATGTTTTCTGTCCAGATAACAGTTAAACAGTATTTTCTGGAGAAGTGCATGTGTGATGATTCATCTGCGTTTGCCTGAACATGTACATAAATCTAGCACTTGAATAAATAACATCTGTATACTGTGCCCACGTCTGCAAAGCACCAAAACACTGTATGGACATGTACCCTTGTACCAGCAGCAAAGAACAGGATTTCTAAGGGCTTTGTGGTTTGCTCCCCACATTCACACTGCTGACACTGTTCCAAGCTAACAGTCAGTGTGAACACAAAAGGAAAGCCACTCAGCAGCAGCTGTGGTTCTGTGAGGTGTGTGCTCCCACAAGCAGAGATAGACAGTTCACTTGTTCCTTACCAGGTACAGAGCACAGTGTGTAAGTGTAGGATGGTTCCAACCTCCCTTCAGGTCCTTTGCCAATGGGAGAATTGTTACACAAAGCTGCTTAGAGGCAATGGAAGCCCAGAACTAACAGCATTTCACCATTTCTTGTTCAAAAGCAGAAACTGTGTAATAAAGTCATTTTTAAAAAGTTAACATAAAATGCTTGTTAAGCAAAAAGTGTTCCCAGAGACCGTGCCTCTGCAAGGTTCAGTTCCCAGCTGCCAGAATGCCACAGGCTCTGTGACCCTCCCAGCTTCTCCAGCACCAGGAGCTTCTGTGGGATCTGTTTCCGAGGATTTCTTCCTGCCCCGTGGTTAGAGCATGCAGATTTGTCCTTTGGGTTTTCTAGGTCCATGCCTCTGGAAAGATTAATGCTTCCAAACTCACAGCAAGCCGCCACTTAAAACTACTACTCCAGGCAGCTCCACACTCATCTATTTCTTGTTATTTTTTAACTCTACACCTAGAATTATGGCAGAACCCCTTCATGCTTTCTGACCAGGGCTTGCTTGAGTAAGGCCCCCTCACTGCTTTCAGATTTCTTCATAAAGCACAAGGACACCACGAGGAAAATTACACAGCTCAGTTCAGACACAGTCCTGTACACAGGAGAACGTCCATGTGCAAAACAAATCTTCCACTAAGTCTAAAATGATAGGAAATGCATGAGCCATCATTGATATAGAAAAAAAGCGAGCACTTTACAGCAAGAGAGGATGTTTTAAACCAAGTAAATGGGAAGTAATATTAGCAAACTAATGCAGAGATTTGCAGTAGTGGTGCTGGAAAAGACAGGGATGACCAGGTGGATTTGGAGAAGATGGGTGAATGCAACGGGATGCTGAAGAGGTGTATTGTTGTTTTGACTCTTGAACTTAAAGGTAATGGGCTACAATCTCTCTATTTCGTAAGTGCCACCATTATTCCTTCCATTACCGTAGGCTGCAGCAGGGAATGCTACCTTTCTGAAAAGTCTTTTAGTAAACATATTCCATGGGAAGGTATAAGAAAATAAGTAATGAATATTTTTCTCTTACTGCACCAAGATAGTACTTCCCTACATTATACTGATCCACACTTCAACGAAAGCAACTAATTAATAGGCAGTTGACCAAGAGTTGCACATACAAGAAAGATACACAGATATCTCAGGAAGGATATCAACCTTCACATATGTTGGGGTTTTAGGAGTTCTCCTTTTGTTTTTTCTCTTTAGGAATTTTCCCCGTAAGTGTTGCTAGGAGACAGTAACAACTGGATACTTAAGAGAGACAAAAGACAGGGCCACAGCTCAGGGGAGGGGTCCAGCTGGCTACCCTCTTTTACCTGGGGTTTTCTCATG